>PVIJ01016699.1:0-31872 GCA_004024925.1 Scalopus aquaticus | reverse complement strand
CCCCTGCCCCTGCCCCTGCCCCCGCCCCGCCCTGCCCAGCCCTCCGAAGGAAGCAGAGCCCAGGTCTTCGAGGCCGGTTGTTATCTAGTCATCGTCCTTCTCGGGGTGGTGCTGGCCCTGGGCCTAGAGGTGGGGGTGTCAATGCAGTGGACACAGGCTTTGTCCAGACACCCCCACGCTGGCCACGCTGTGTCCCCTCCGGTACCGACTGCCTCCACCCTCGGGCACAAAGCCCAGTGGGCAGGGGGAGCGAGGGCTGGGATCGCGTAGCTCCCGGCAGAGGCTTCTCGGCTCCCCAGGTGTGGGAAGTCACCCCAGGTTGCCCGAGGCCCTGGAGACCAGGCTCCAGCTCGGAACCGGGAGTGACTCGAAATCCTAAGTGTCCACATCTCTTTGGGTAGAAAAAGGCGGTGGACACTGAGAGGCGACACGATGGACAGTGGCCAGGCCTGGCCAGCAGCACGCAGGTGGGGGCTCCCTGCCACTGTGAGGTCAGCACCCCAGAACGCTGGCCCGACCCCGGGGGGCGGCCGTCTGCTGGGGTCTCCTGGACAAACGGGGGGGGGGGCGCCACGGCACAGATGGGCATTTCGTTGGACAGAGAGGCGTTGACGCACCTCGGGGCCAGCGCCCGAGGGCAGCCCCACCGCATCTCGTCTGGCCGGCATGGGGCTGGGAGTCACTCCGGAGGGCTGGGGCGGCCTGTCCCCCCAGCAGACGCGCCGCGCCCCGTGAGCCACGGCGAAGGGCGGTGGGGGCACTCAGGCACCTGTGACCCGGCCCCAGCTCCGGGGCAACGCCTGGGCCTCCTGGGTGGGCCCGGGACTCCCTTCCGGGAGCCCCTCCAGAGCGCCGGGAGGTCCGCCGGGTCCCGCCCGAGGCGAGCCCCGCGCGCACGGCCTGGCTGGGTCCCCAGCCGGAGGGCAGCGGCCGGCCGCGAGGAGAGCCCGAGTCCCTGCCGGCCCCGCTTCGGGGCCGGGCTCCGAGCGCCGCTGAGGCCCGCGGGCCGCCCAGTGTCCGTCCGCAGCTCGCTGAAGTTTGAGCTGGTCAGGACCCCGGAGTCCGAGGGGAAACCACCTCTGGAACCAGCGGCTGGGTCCTCATGGAGCGTCAGGAGACGCCCCGCCCCGTTTCCATCCCAACGGCCCCCAGCGGTGGCGGGGCGGGGGCGGGGGCGGGCCCAGCGTCTGGAGCCCCAGCTCTGAGCCGCTCCCCGACTCCGGGCTAACGGGCTGGAGGGCAGCGGCCCGTGGGCAGTGGCCCGCGGCGGTCACGGCCCTCTTCAGGAGACGCTGGGCCTGCTGGGCAGACCCCTCACGGCTCCCGAGGAGCCAGGCGGCCGGCGCTGAGCCCGGAAAGAGTCCGAGGCCAGCCCGGCCCAGAGGCAGGAGGCGCCGGCCCCAGGCCAGGGGAGGGCCAGGACAGCCTACCGGGAGCCGCCCAGCACGAGCGCCACGGTCAGCACCACTGGACACGCCGCCAGCGCCTGGGCCTCGCCGCTGCTCTGAGCAGGACGGCAGCACGACGGCGCGAGCCCGACCAGACTCAGCAAGGCGCCCAGGGCCTCCCGGGCAGCGCCTCCAGACAGGGTCTCCAAAGCCTTCCGGAGAAAACAGACGCTGCGGCCACGGGCAGCGGAGCCGGGAGCCCTCACACCTGGGAGCCGCTGGCTCCCGTCCTTAGGTGGACCGGGCCTGGGGGAGCCGCTCCTCAGTGCGTGGGGTCCCCTCTGAGGGCCCAGCGTGTCTGCTGACGCCCGGCAGGGGCAGCGCAGACCAGAAACAGCCCATGGTCGGGCCTCCACCCAGGGAGCGGGCGAGGCCGCGCGGAGGCCACAGGCGCGGGGGCGGGGCGGGGCGGGAGGGGCCAGGAGGGGCTCCGAGGCCCGCGGCCACACGCAGCCCCAAGCCCACGTGGCCAGCGTGGTTCCGAGGCGGTCTTGTGGCCCCCGCTGGCCCAGCTGACCCGGGTCTCCCAGAGGCTGCGCTCGCTGTGTAGCCAGGGGGGGTCTCCACGCCCCCGCTGTCCGCCGGAGGCCCCTCCCAGGGGCCGGCCCAGAGTCTGGGGACGCAGGGCAGCCCACGGTGTCCAGGGAGCAGGGCCCCAGAGCCCCGCGCCAGCCAGTGTCTTCTGGGGCTCATCCTGGGGCGCTCTCCCCTGGAGTCCCTGGGCCCCTGCAGCCCCCCTGCACGTGTCCCCCTCCCCCATCGCTCCCTCCGCTGTCCCCGCGGCTCGCGGCTCAGCGTCTGAGTCCCGGCCAGTCCCCGAGGTCGCCGCTGCAGAGAAGGAGCCGAGAAACCTGCGGCTCCCGGGCTGCCTGAGGGTGGCCTGGCTGGGGCAGCTCCCTGCAGACCGGCCCAGCTGGCCCCCGAACCACCCCGGCGGCCAGAGGGCAGGGGCCCCCAGGCCTGCCTCGCCCCGGCCACGGCTGACTCCGGTCTGGGCGCCCTCCTGGGGCAGCAGGGCCCTGGGCTCCGCACAGGTCACCCTGCTGCGCCGCCCATTCCGAGTGGGGTCCCCTCCCCGCCCCGTGCACCGCCCCCCTCCCCAGCCGGCCGGCCTGGGGCCCGGGAGCGCAGCGCTCAGGCACCCTCTCGTGAGTGACCGCGGGGCCACAGCTGGGGGCGGCCACCTCGGGAGCCTGTGGCCGGGGGAGGCAAGAAGGCCCCTGGGGTCAGCGCCTGGGCTGCCCGGCCGCCGACGAGTGCCCACGTGTGGTCGTCACTCACAGCCCCGCGCCCTGGCGGGAGAGGCCTGCTGGCCGGCCGCCGGGAACACGAGCCCGAGGAAGCGCCCCGCGGGCTGTGCCCGGATCCAGATCAAAGGCTGCAGCTGCGAGTGGCGGGGGCCGGGCGGGCGGCGGCGGCAGCTGAGGGGCCTCTGCGGGGGTCCAGGGCCTCAGAAGTCAGAGGCGCGGGCCAGGCCTGGAGCCCGCCGTCCAGCGCCCGCGGGAGAGCCCGGCAGGTGGGAGGGACATAAGTCACCGGGGTTGGCTGGGCTCCTGCGCCGGGAAATGGCTGACGGGGATCAAGTGACCCTGTGTCCATCCAGGCAGGCCGCCGAGGTCTGCCCCGGGTGGTAATCGGAGCCCCGCCCCGCCCCCGCGCCTGTGGCCTCCGCGGGGACTTGCCGCTCCCTGGGTGGAGGCCAGACCTTGGGCGGTCTCTGGTCTGCGCTGCCCCTGCCGGGCGTCGGTGACACACTGGGCCCTCGGAGGGGACCCACGCACTGTAATCAGGGCCCGGCCTCTGACCCTCGGCCGAGTCTGGGGCTGTGGCCAGGCGTGTCCACACCGGGCCCACGCAGTGGCGCCCTCCCCTGCACGAGGCCGGGAGGAGCTGCGAAGACAGACGCCGGGTCAGCGGGTGGAGGCCGAGGAGAGGCCAGGCGGGCCCCTGGGTCTGCCCGCAGGGAGCTCCTGGGCCAGGGCTGGGCTGGGCTGCGGTGGCCAGGGGCTCTCGGGCAGCTGGTGGGGCAGGGTCTGGCTGGTGCGGCCAGCCCCACCCGGGGCCCAGTCCATGCAGGACCTCGCTAAGCCGGCCCCGGCCCTCACCAGGCAGGCGCCCCTGGCCACGGGCGCAGCCCGGAGAGGACAGTGTCCACCTGGACCGGGGGCCGTGGCAGTCACAGGCCAAAGCTACGCCAGACCTTGGCCCGCAGCCCGGGCCCCTGCGAGGGGACAGAAGCAGGCGGGACAGGGTGCCCCAACCTCGGGGACACCACGGCCCCACACCCGCCAGGAGAGCGGCCGAGGGCAGGCTGCTGGCTCGCTGGACGCCCTGCCCAAGGCCCTCCGCCGCCTGGAGCGCCCAGGCTGAGCCTCAGTTCCCCCCCCCCCCGCAGGTCTGGCCACTCTGGGAAGAGGGGGGGTGGCGGCCCCAGGAGCCTGGAGGGGCGGCAACCAGGCGTGTGGTCCTGGGACCCGCCCCCCGCAGTGGTCAGCGGGGCTCCGGGGCAGGGGCAGCACCAGAGCCCGGCCTGGACCCCGTGGCCGCCTCCCACGTGCCGCCCAGACACTTGAGGACAGGCCGTGTGGCCGGCCCGCTGCCCAGAGGCAGCAGCTGCGGCGGAATCCCGGACTGGTCCCCATGGACGCTGCCCACGCGGCCGGCCTCCCTGCAGCCCCGGCCATCCTCGCCTCGGGCAGGCTAGGCCTCCTGATGCCTCCAGGGCCCCGCTGAAGGCTGCGGTCTCCCCGAGAGTGACCCAGCTGCAAGAGCGCCCCCTGCCACAGCCGCTGTGCGGTGTCGGGGAGCTGGCCTGCCCATGTCCAGCACCAGCAACAGATGACGCCTCGGCTGGCCCGCTGGGTGCTGGGGGCTACAGGCAGAACCGCCTGAAAGGCCTTTCTGACATCTGTAATTAAAGCTCCAGATGGTGGTGAGAGGCGAGCTGTGGGAGTTCTGCATAAATCCAAGGGAAAAACAACAACAAAACAACAGTGACAACAAAAGAGAACCACGAATAAATACGCTTTGTTTGTTCAGTAAATTCTAACGCAAAGAACATGGCTGGGCAGGCAGAAGCCTGGTGAGAACTGGCTCCTGGCGCCGGCTCCTCCCACTGGTCACCTACTCCCGCTGGTCACCTCCTCCCGCTGGTCTCCTCCTCCCACTGGTCACCTCCTCCCGCTGGTCACCTCCTCCCACTGGTCACCTCTTCCCACACTCACCTCCTCCCGCTGGTCACCTCCTCCCGCTGGTCACCTCCTCCCATGGTCACCTCCTCCCGCTGGTCACCTCCTCCCATGGTCACCTCCTCCCGCTGGTCACCTCTTCCCATGGTCACCTCTTCCCACACTCGCCTCCTCCCGCTGGTCACCTCCTCCAACTTCTCTCAGCCCTGCTTCCCTCAACCCTGTCCATCCATCTTCTCTAAAGAGGAGACAATCTCTTTCTTAGGACTACTGGAGCATTTAAAGTGAGAACGTTTATCTAAAAGGAACATTTTCATATATAGCATCAGCCTAGAAGTGAAGTAAAAGTGCTTGACACATAATAAGTATCCAATAGATGTCATCTTCATTATTTCCAATAAGATGACTACAAGTATCACGTTGATTTAAAAATTACTAAATACCTGTTCCACAAAAAAAGGGGGAATTGGTTAATATATTCAGCAAAGTTACAAGGTAGAAAATTAATATGGTAAAAATCAGTTTCGTTATATACTAAAAATGAACAATCCGAAAACAAAATGAAGAAAAGCATCCATTCACAGTATCGTCAAAACGGGGTAAACAGCCTCAGAAAAAGCTCAGCCCGCCAAGGGATCACGTGCCGAAAACTATAACCACTGCTGGAGGGACGGAAAGAGCCCGCTTGGGAGACTCACGGGACTCAGGCGTCCTCGCCGCCCAGCCAGCGTTCACGTCAGTGTGGCCGCCACCAAAACCCAATGACATTTTTAATGAAAGTAGAAAATTCCATTCTAAAATTCACAGGGAGTCTCAAGGAGCCCCCAAAAACAATGCTTCCTGGGGATGTCAGGCTTCCTGACTTCAAAACTCATCCCAAAGGCACGGTCATCAAAACAGCGTGGCGCCAGCATAAAGCAGACACACAGTCCCGCGGCAGGGACAGAGGGCCCAGAGAAGGACTCTCAGCTCCACGATCAAATGAGCTTCACAAGGGCCCAGCACTGCCCAGGGGACGGCGGGGCGGGGATCCTCAGCGGCCACACCTGGATCTTAGTCACCCAGGTGCAAAATCAACTCCCAGGGCTCAAAGTCCCTAAGACTCAAAACCACAGAACTCGTGGAAGAAAATGAATAAAGCACTACGGGTTTGGCAAGAATTTTCTGGATATGACACCAAAGGCAGAGGCCACAGAAGTCAAAGTAAGTCGGACTCCATGGAAATTGGAAATCTTTGTGCATCCAGAGTGAAAGGCAACAGACGCGCATGCGCCCCAGCGCGCCGGCCGTGGCAGCTCCTCAAGCCGCCACGCGGGGTCACCCGCGGCCGCCCTCGGGGAAGACCGGCCAGGCGCGTGGGGCATCCCGCCTGGGAGGCTGAGTCAGCGCCCCCGCGGCCCGGAGGGCGGTGGTGGAGTCCGGCCGCCGCCCCCGCCGCAGACAGCCCCCCTGGCCACTTACGCCCGGAGCACAGACAGTCCGCCAGGCGCTTCCTGAGTTTCTAGTGATGTGGCGGAAATTCAGGAACCCCGGGAGGAGGGACGGGCCGTGGCGACCACGTGGTCGCCCCGCTCGGCCTGGGGACTCGGTGTGGCCCCCAACCCCAGGGGCCAGCCCCAGCATAAGCCCCTTTCCCCTTGGGGAAAACTGAATTCAGGCCATAAGAAAAAAATATTTAAATTGAATTAATGTGCCACTGCTGTAAGAGACAACCACAGCAATTTGTGACATTTTAAATCAATGTTTTAAAAGGCAAGGAGGCCTGGCCGGGCGCAAGCAGGAGTGTCTGGTGCCGATGTCTCTGCCTTTCAATCTGCATTCTCCGGGCAGGCGGCGGCCCGCGACGGCCCCCATCGCGCCCTGACCCTCAGCCCCGGGCCCTCCTGCTCGCCCACCCGCTTCCCCGTCGCCACTCCGGGACCGTGGGAGGCCCCGCCCAGCCTCGCGCCCCAAGTCTGGGTGGGCGTGGCCTAGTGTCTCTTTGGAGGGCCCCCCACCCGCGCTGACCTTCTCAGGGTGCGCCTGCTCTCCTGGCCTGTCATGCCCCGGACACGCGTGTGACGCACAGACCCGCGCGCAGCACACGCGTGTGACAGGCACGTGGCGCAGCACACGGCACCGCAGCGCCGCGCACGCCGCCCCCGCCTGAGCCGCCCGGCCCGCCCGCCCCAGCGCCGGGCTCCGAGGGGCGCACGAAGCGGCACCTGCGTGGGCGCCTCCCGGTTCTGAAGCGGCCGCAGAGGCCCTGCCCCGCGCCGCCAGGGCGGAGCCCCGCAGCCTGCACCCTCCACACGCCGCTCGCCAGGGCAGCCGCCTTCCCCACAGCGGGCGCACCCCCGGGCCGCCCCTCCAGACCCCTCAGGGGCACCCCACGGTCGCGTTGGGAGCAGCCCACTTCCGGGCTTGCTCCGGGCCGCGGGGACAGCCTGCAGCCGGCGAGCGGCCCAGTAAATATTTACACAGCCCTGACGGGCTCGGCCGCAGCTGCCCTGGCGCCGCCCCGCCTCGGCGCCACGGCCGGATACGGCCCCCGGCCTTGCTGGGCACGGGCGGACCGGCCTGCCATGTCCCCCTCCGGCGCGCCCACGGGCACGGCCGCTCCCTGCCGCGGCCCCGCCCCGGCCCCACCCCGGGCAGCCCGCCCGGCCAGGGCCCTCAGCGTCCCTCTGGGCAGGCGGTCCCACGGCCATCAGCCAGGTCGCCCTCTCCTCGGTCACAAGGAGGACCCCTCCGTTCTCCCTAGAGAGGCAGCCTGGCCCTCGCCGCCCTGCCCCTGGGGCCAGCTGCCGGAGCGCGGGCCCAGCGCCCACGGAGCCCCTCGGCCGGCCCAGGGCCGAGGCCACACGGGGGTGCGGGCAGACGCGGGCCTGGGCCCTGTGCAGAGAGCGCGTGCGGGCCGCGGGGGCCCCTGTGCCTGCCGGACACCCGGGGCTGGGCCAGGGCGGGCCCCTCAGGCCCTGCACTGCGGCAGGGGCCCAGCGGCACTGAGGCCCGGCTGAGTGTGTCCCCTCAAGCAGAATCGGGACAGCGGCGGCAGCCAGGTCTGAAGGGCCAGACGGGGACAGCTCCAGGGGGCGCCGGAGGGCCGGGCCTGCCCCAGGCTGCCCGCTGGGGCCAGCGAGCAAGCTTGCGCAGAGGGGGGACTGGCCCGCCTCACGGGGGTGGCAGGGGCAGGCCCCCCAGGGGAGGGCGGAGGCCTGGCCAGCTCTGGTGGACGAGACTCAGGAGCTGTGGGGCGCGAGCCGGGCGGGCGGCGCCGGAGGCTGTGCACGTCCGCCCCTCCCTGGGCGCGCCCCACCCCCAGCCAGGACCGCAGCGCGCAGGCGCCCCCCCACCTTCGCCTAAACCTGATCGGGACCCCGTCCTCGCCCCCCGCCCCCATTCCGCTGGCTCCCCAGCCAGGCGCCAGGCCGTGTGCTCTCCGCAGCCTCTGAGCCGGCCCCAGACTCGCCCCTCCCCTCCTCCGCCGACGCCCCCGGGAGCCCCGCCCGGCCCCGCGGACCGGCCTGCCCGCGCAGTCAGCCGTGAGCTCCCACGGCGGGCCGGGGCCCGCCCCTTCCGGAACTTCCCGCCACGGGTCGCAGTGCCCAGCCCACAGCCTCTCCGCGCAGCTGTGCCCGCCCCGGCGCCCGCGACAGGCCGGGTGGACCCGGTGTGGGGCTAGGCCCGCCACGTGCGGCCACGCCAGCCCCTCTTCCCAGCAGCGACACGGTGGTTTGCGCCCGGCCAGGAGTGGACAGACCTGCAGCTGTGAGGCCTTGTGCTGCGCTGGCCTGGAGGCGGTCACTCCCACGCAGTGGCCTCACCTCCCGGTCAGGCCCGTCCACTGCCTTCCTGGAGCTTGTCTCTGCTGGCCCCGAGCCCGGCTTGTGGGCACACGGGGGCAGGGCTGGAGGGTGAGGGCTGGGCAGGCAGCCCTGGCTCACTCTCCAAGGCCCGGGCAGAGACGGCCAGCAGCCCGAGGCCCCGCCCGCCGGGCACCCTGCACGGGTCCCAGACCCTCCTGGTCGATGCTGACTCCGGGGCGGGGCTGACCGCTGGGCAGGGCGCCCACCGCCAGCCTCCCGCCGCAGCAGCCCGCCCCGGCCCCACCGGCTCCCCCTCACCTCCGGCTCTTCAAGGGCAAATGCCTTGACCCTTAGTACCTGCCCCAGGGTGCGGAAGGGCCAGAGGACCCCGCACCCCTCTCTGGGCCCTCTCTGCACCCCTCCCCCAAGCTTCTCAGCCTCCGAATTTTCCAGCAAATGAGCCATTAGGGAAAGTCTTGTTTATCCCACTCAGTGTCCCAATCACAACATCCCGGCCCAGACATGAGCAGGGCACCTTCAGGGTTTCATGAAACAGCTGCGGCCGGTCGGGTCTCCGCGCCCCCACGAGGCGCTGCCTGCGCTGTCGCTGTCCCCGAGGGCGACGCTGGCCAGGCGGGGCTGCGGGGGCTCGGCTGGGGCGGTGGGGCCCGATGCCCCCGGCCGGGCGGTGAGGAGCTGCAGGCGTCGGTCTCGGGGCGTGGCGGGGCCGGCACAGCTGGCGGGAGGGGGCGCGGGGAGAGGCGAGGCGGCTGTGGGGGCCGTGCCCGCGGCCGTGGGTGCTGGGGGGCAGGGGGCGGGCACGGCCCTCACTCTCGGGCTAGTGCGGGGGCCTCTGAGCTGGGGCAGCCATGGCCAGTGGGAAGGGCGCGGGGGTCCCGGGGGGGCTGGCGGCGCCCCAGGCCAGAGAGACATCTGGGGTGCTGCCCGCAGCTCCTTGAGCCCGGGCCACCGGCTTGTGCCCCGGGTGGCCCTGGCGAGGCGCCAAGTGGGAGGGCTGGCCGTGATCCCGGGCACCCACATTCCACGGGCTCGCGTTGGGCCCAGGGAGCCCCCGTTCTGGAGACCCCACATTTCAGGGCTCCCGTGTGACGAGGAGCCTGCGCTCCCCTCCGCCGCTGGGCCTGGACTCTGCAGAGCCCCTCGGCCCGCGGGTGCTGCCCCCGGCCCCTCCTGTGGGGCTGTCGGGAGGGCCTGGGCCAGCTGGGAGGCCGGCGCGAGCCAGCCCGGTAGCCCCGTCCCGCCGAGCAGCTCCGGGCCGCAGGCCCCCGCCTGACCGCAGCGCCGCAGCCGCACTGCCCTCACGGCCGGCCGGCACTGGGTGCCCGCAGCGGCTCAGCGCGTGGGCGGCGGCCAGCGCACGGGGCGGAGCGCGCACACCCGCTTGCGGGCGAGCAGAGGCCCTCTGCAGACCCCGCAGGCCTCGGCGCCGGGTGGGGTGGGGCGCCTGGCCGGCAGGCTGCTGCCCTGGGGAGCTCGGAGAGGGAGCCGATGACCACGCTTCCCAGAAGGCTCCAAACACCAGCGGCACCGCAGCCACTGCTGGGCCGTCGGGAGCCCGTGGCCACCTGGGCTCCCGGCCCCGTCTCGGGGGCACCTAAAACTGGGTGCAAGTCCCAAGTGAGGAGCAAGCACAGTGCGAGCCCCAGGATGGACGCCAGCGCGGAGCCTGGGGTCCCCAGGGTGGACCCCACTGGAGCGGGGAGGGGGGGGGCATCCTCACAGCCGCTCCGGCCGCTGGCCTGGGCATCAGGGCCTGGCCCCACGGCACGGCCCGTGTGTGGCGGATCAGCGCGAGGAGAACCAAACCCCCGCAGCACCCCAGAGGGAGCTGTGTTTCTGGGGCCCCTGCCCCACCTGTCACCCGCCCACCTGCCTGCGCAGCTCCGCCCGCCGGCCGCCGGTCAGTGTCCACAGCCTCGAGCTTTAAAAGCACAAACCGCATATGGACTCACGACCCCCTTTTCACCCACCTCGTGCCCCCGACCCCTGACCCCAGGACCCTGACCCTGGGACCTCCAAACTAGAGCCCCCCACCCGGGGCTCTCTGACCTTGGGGGCCCCGTGCCCAGAGCCCGGCTGCCTGGTGCGACCGCCCAGCTCTCCCTGTTCGTGCGGGGTGGCCGTCCACGCCCGGCCAGGCCGCGAGTCGGCAGGCACAGCTGCTGCCGGGCGGCGGGGAGTGAGGGCGTGTGCCGGGGAGCCCTCGGCTGCCACCCCAGGGACGGCCCTCCCGAGGGCCTGGCGCGTTGGGGCCCTCGCGGGCAGCTTGAGCGGCCCCCGCCCCCGCCCGGGGCCGTGAGCTGGGCGGGGCTTCCGCTGCGGCGGCCGCGTGCAGCGCAGGCTCTGAGGCTCCAGGCTCAGGCGGGCTGCGGGGTTGGGGGTCACGAGGGCAAGCAGCCGCGGCTCCCGTGGAGACGCCGGTGCAGGGCGCGGCCGACTGTCTGCGGTGCCGTCTCAGCCGGGCGCCGCGGCTAGGGCAGTTGGCGGCTGGGCGCTTGGGCAGAGCTGTCACGAGGCCGGGCAGTGGCCGAGCAGCAGGGGTCCAGCCGCAGCGACGGGCGGCCTCGGCCCAGTCAGGGCAGCGGACTAGGCCGCCCACGGGGCCAACGCCAGTACAGCCCAGGCCTTCTGGAGGTGGGGCCCAGCCGGGTGGACACGGGGGAGGGCGCACCACGTCCCGGGCCCCACAGTCCTGCGCGCTCCTACTCGGGGTTCGGGGCAGTGAGGACATGGGGACCCAGGGGCCCCCGAGGGGCCACAGTGACCGGAGGCCTTCTGGACTCGAGGCTGGGGGCTGTGAGGGCGCACGCGGACCCCACACCAGCTGTGACGGCGGGAGGGGTGCCACCCCCAGCCCCCCGCCCCCCAAAAATGCTTCTCCAGCGAAGCTCCGACCCCCGCCCCCCAGAAAACGCTCCTCCAGTGCAGCCCCGCCCCCATCCCCCAGGAAACGCTCCTCCCTCGAAGCCGCCTGCTGACCTCCCGCTCCCCGCCCCACAGGGAGGAAGGGGGGCCACCTGGCTGCGCTGGCTACAAAGGCGAGCGTCTGGCCTGGGCCGCTGCCCGAGAACCCGGGTGGGCTCCCTTTTTTGCACCCACTCTTCCCTGCAAGCTCGGCATGTAATGAGGGGAGCGTGGACAGAATCCCCGGGTGCCGGAAGCGGGCAATCGCGTGGGGTTTCCCGGAATCGGGAGAGCAGAACGTCCCTGGCGCCGGCCCAGGCAGGCCCCGCCCACTCTGCAGAGGGGCGCCCGCCCACCGCCGGGGACCGGGCTTCCGCTGGACGCTGCGGTCTCTCTGCCTCTGGGAGGCTCAGGGCCACGGCCCGCCTGGCCCCAGCCACAGTGCAGCGAGACGGGGCCTGGGGCAGACGACGGAGGGTGCCCCTGGGCTGGCTTTGTCGTGTCAGGGTCCAGCACAGGCCCCTCCGGACTGGCCAGGCCGCAGACACGGGGGCGGGGGCCCATGCTGGCTCAGCGCCGCGGGCGACGAGGGACTCCCCCACCTCTGAGCTGCTGCTCTCAACACAAAACCCCACAAGCCCGTGGGGCCACTTGAGGCCCAGCAGCAGCTGCCCGGCTCCAAGCCGCAGCCGCCGCCAGCCCCTCACCCAGCCCAGGGCCTCAGGACATCCGATGCGCACCCCACGCTGGCCCCTGCCCTCCCCCCCATCCTGGACTAGCCCCCAAGCCCACCCTGGCAGACGCCCTGGGACCTGAGGCTGCCGCTGACCCCTCTGAGTTGGGTGTGGCCGGTTCTGCAGGTCCAGATGCTGCTCTCCTGAGATGGAGCAGTGCTTGGGGAAGGCCAGAACCGGACACCGGCCCGTCCACCCGCATGCACCCCTGGTCAGCTCAGGCCAGAGCCTGCTGGGGATTGCAGGGTGGGCGGCCAGCAGGCCCGGGGACAGGCCAGCCCTGCGTGGCGCCCAGCGAGGCAGCAGAGAGGAGACACAGTGGAGGGGCCACCTCCAGGGCGACCACAGGCGGCACTGGAGAACCGGACGGCAGGGGCCTCGGTGGCAGGTGGACACGCAGGTCCACGCCGGGCTCAAAGTGGTGACCCAGCCAATCCCCCGTGGGGCGCAGGCCACTGCCCACGGGCCCGCTCGTCTTCAGTTGATGCTCCACCCCGCCCCATAGGACCCCAGCCCCCTGGGGCCCCGCCCCTCCTGTGCGCCACTCCCAGGGCAGCCCCCAGCTGGGGGGCCCATCAGGCCGGAAGTGAAACGTCCAAGCCCATGGTTTTCAATCAAAAATGCGACTAAAAATTTTTTCTGCTCCTTTGTATTAGGTCGTATTGGAAAAAACAATGAACTTTAACTAAACAAATTGGCTTGGAAATTAATCAGCCTAAATAACTGCCCCCGGACCCGGCGCCAAAGCCGCACCCCTGCCCCTCCGCGGCACCGGCTGTCCCTGCGCCTGCGTCTCTCTGCCTCCGACTCTCCCGACTCTCGCCGTCTCTCTGCTCGTCCTTCGCGTCTCCCCAGGCCCCCAGGAGGAGCTCCTCGCCCAGAGAGGGGCGCGGGGGAGGGGCAGGAGCCCTGGACACAGGCTGGGCCTCTGCCCCGCTGCCCGCAGGGGAACCTGCGGTGCAGGGGGAGGGGCTGGCCCCCGCTGCACTGCTGCCCGCCCCCTCACAGCCGCCGGGGGGCCCAGGGCCGGAGCCAGCACCGGCCCCGCGGCCCACGACCTGTCTGGCACAGTGCCAGGGCGCCCACACCCAGCGCCCACTGCACCCCACAACCTGCGGGGCTTCGCGGCGGGCAGGACCCGCCCAGGCAGAGCCCTCGCTGACCAGCCGCATAGGGCCTGGGCCCCAGCCACACGCGTCCCGAGCCCCGCTCCCAGCCTGGCACACATGGGGAGCAGGCAGGGTCCCTGCTTCTTGGAAGCACACTGTCACCCAGAGAATGAGCAGAACGGGAGCTGAGGCCTTCCAGAGCAGCACGGTGGACGGACAGCATGTCCAGCACCCCCGGCCGGCCCCAGAGAGGGGCCGGGAGGCTCAGAGGCGGCCTACACAGCGTAGATCGAGACGGGGAGGACGCGTCCATGTGCCTAGACTCGCCCAGGCTGCTGGGGTCTGTGCCGCAGGTGCCCAGGTGCCCCGGTGCTGCGCTGCCCCCAGGGCGCTGTGTGGTGGGGGCTGCACAAGGGGCTTGGCCTGGGAGGACATGGCACACCAGGGGCTGCCCGCCGGCCACTTGCCCAGGCCAAAGACGCAGAAGAGCAGTCGGTGGGCCCCAGGCTGGCCCTCCCCTCACAGGCAGCTGTGCCCTTCCGGCGGGCAGCGCCTCGGGCTGAGGCCGCCCCTCCTGCGTGGCCCTTCGCGCTGGTCACAGCCATAAACCTGCCGGCCAATGACAGCTGGCTGAGGGCTGGGGCCCGAGGGGCTCCGGTGTCCTTCCTTGCGCTCCCAGCAGGGCAAAGAGCAGCACAGTGGACGGACAGCATGTCCGGCCCCCCGGCAGGCCCCAGAGATGGGCCGGGAGGCTCAGAGGCGGCGCAGGAAGCCCATGGGGGGCAGACCTGCCCTGTTTTAGGCTCTGTCTGCTGCCCACGGGTCCCGGGCCCACACGCTCCCGGGGGTAACAGCCACTGCAGCTGGACCAAGAGCGCAACACCTCCCTGGCCGGGGCACAGAAGGGCGCCCGGCCAGCCCGCTCCAGCACCAAGGCCGCCGGGCCCTGCCCTTGGCCGGGAGTCTGCCACTGGGGCGCCCTCGGTGGGAGTGTGCCCGGTGCAGTGGCCCCGGCGAGCACCCGGCCCGGCCCTCCAGCGGACGCCCCATGGCCCCGGCACTGCCGGTCCGCGTGTGGAGGCCCCAGCAGGCCTCGGGAGGCCCGGCCCTCCCCTGCGCAGCAGGACCCCGCAGGGAGCGCAAGGAGGCGGAGGCCCAGGGTACTGCGAGCCCCGCCTGCCCACCCGCCGGCTCCGAGGGTCAGCAGCCTGGCAGGCCTCGAGCTGGCCCGGACGAGCAGAGCGTGGGCGCTGCCCCCACGTCTGCGGCCCCGCCCGGAGGCGGCTGCTGTCCAGGTCCAGGTGCTGCCCGCCCGTCCGGCCCAGAGCCGTGCAGGAGCTCTGACACGCTGTGGCGCCCCAACTCTTAGCGGGCAGGGGAGGGGCTCCGGCCCCCCAAACCTGCCGCTCTGAAGGGCCCTGCGCCCGCGGCCGACAACCCGCTGGCGCTCAGACCTTCGGGGCAGGAACCCCAGTGCGGTCGGTGTGCGGAGGAGGAGAAAGAACCGACTTAGAAGTTTCCCGCGAAGTGCCCAGAGCCCCGTCCTCCGGCCAGGGCCGGCCAGGCAGGACAGCCAGGCCCCTCCTGGGGACCCGGGGCGGGGCTGGGAGGACAAGGGCAATGTCCATGCTGTCCACCCATGTCCAGGCTGAGGCTGCCGGCCAGCGCCCTCGGGCCTCCCCACCTCGCCTCTCGTCTCTCGAGTGTCCCTCCAGGCCCCCGTCCCCGCTGCACGCGCCGCCGTGCTGCTCCTTGCTGCCCGGCTGCCCCCTGAGGAGCAGGGGCCCCAGAGCTGCCCCTTCCACGGAGCTCGCGCTGCCCCTGGTGAGCGGCGGGCGGAACTGGGTCCTGAACGCTTGGCCTGGGCCTGCCAGGCAGTTCAAGCGAGGGCGGGAGCCAAGGATCCAGGCTGGCCTGTGGGCGCCCGAGACTGCCCTGGTGCTAGGAGGGAGGGCACAGGTCCCGAGCTGCCCACAGAGCCCTGGGGCCCAGCCCCTGCCGAGCCGGCCTCCAGGCTGCAGGACACGGGGCAGCGTCAGCTGAGTCCGTCACAGCAGGTGCCAGAGCGCTCTCCCCTCCTCCCCGCCCGCGCAGGCTGGAGCCGCTCACCACCTGCCGCTGGCCACGCGGGCCGCCTCAGGTCCAGCCATTCCTGCGACGCGGCCAGCCCCACCGCGCTCCCTGCGGCGCTCGCGGGCAGTGGGGCAGCACCTGCCCGAGACAGCGGCCAGTTCTGGAGACGCCGGTGTCCCTCACCGTGCCCGCAAATGGGGGCCGGCCCCCAGCGCCGCGAGCCCTCCCGCGCCTGGGGCTGCCCAGCGCACCGGCCGCTCCGTGTCCTCCGTCCTGCTCTCCTGCCGCGGGCAGCCAGACCTGCCCTCGTGAGCACGGCACTTCATGGAACTGGGCTTGGGCCCCAAGGTCCTGGCCAACCGCCGCGGCACCCAGGCCAGGCCGGCCCTCGCCCGCCCCTCCTCTCCCTCGGCACCGTCCGCCCAGGCCCCGCTCCGACGCCTCAGGAGCTGGGGTCGCCCGGGTTCTGGGTCCCTGCTGCATGGGGCCCCAGCCCGGCTGCCAGCTGCGCTGTCCAGGCGACCTGTGGCCAGCGAGGAGGCCCAGATGACCCCTCCCCTGCCGGGAGTCCCTCCCGAAGGCAAGCTCCCAGCGAGGGCACAGAAGCCCCTGCCCTGCCGGTCCGGCCGTGGCCGTGGGAAGTGCTGGAGCCGCTCTCCCGCGCGCACGCCTCCGCACCCAGCCGCCTCCGGCCGCAGCTCCCCTGCGCCTGCGCCAGACCTGGCCGCCGAGGTCCTGCGACAGGACACACCCCAGAGACAGGGACTGGCGCCTGCGCAGGCCGCGGCCTCAGGGTCCGGTCGGGGCTGTCTCAGCACGAAAGCAGCAGCCGGACGCCGCGCAGGTGGGCGGGGCCCAGGCGTCCCCTTCACGTGCACAGCTCGACGCCCGCACAGAGGGCACGAGGGCTCGCCCGGGCTGGGGCCAGAAAGGACAGGGGGCCACGCGCAGTGGGCTCGGGGTTCTTGGTGGCGCCATGGGAAGGTTCTAGAATTAGACAGTGGCAACATTTCGCGACTCAGTGACAAGACCGAAAGTGCCCCTGAGCGCGAGGTGGCGAGATGGACGTGAGGCGCTCCTCCAGCACGTGGCCGCAAGGGCACCACACCCACGCAAAGGGTCCTTCCTGGCCACGTGGCCACGGAGGGCCCCCCTTCCTCCCCCGCGCTCCAGGCTCCGGCCCGCGGGCCTGCCCCCATCTCGGGGCGCACACGCGCTCCCCCCCAAGGGCCCGCCCCCCACGCCCTGCAGCAGCCGGCTCCTCTCCGACCCGCCAGCGCGCTCTGGGGAGAGGTCTCCCCACAAGCACCACCAAGGCTTGTGCCCCCATCAAGGCCCACTCCCCTGCCCTGCCCCCCAACAAGGCCGCCCCCATCTCCAGCAAGGCCCGCCCCCGCACTCCCCAGCCCTGCCCCCTGCCACCCGCCCGTCCTGTGCGCTCCCCTGCTCTCCTCTGACCTTGGAGCCCGGCACGGGGGCGCGCGGAGCCAGGCCGGCGGGGCCGCTCCAGCTGAGGCCGGGCTCTCCCACCCTCTCCGCGGCCCCTCGCAGGCCCCGTGCGGCCAGCCCGCGCCGCAGGGCAGCCCCTGAGTGCGCTTCCCAAGACCCCCACCTCCTTCACGGAGTGGGCAGGCCGGAGGCCGCTGAGTGATGGGGTGGTGAAAGCAGCGTCCTGGCCTGTCCACCCACCGCGGGCGAGATGCGCGCCTTCTGCAGAGAAACGCCTGGAGCAGCGAGTGTGGACGGGGCAAAAGAGAGCCCGCAGCCTGGCCGAGAGCCAGCCCGCAACTCCCTCCTCAGTCACCGGCCTGAGGGCCCAGCGGGTGGACACAGAGGTGCGGCCCGAAGGGCTCTGCCGTCTTCTCACTCGGTCTCCAGCCAAGGGCACGGGCCACGCCAGGTGTCACCAGTGCCCCAGGGGAAGGTGACCCCTTCCCGCGCCACAAGCCCAGCAGGGAAGGCCCTGGGTGGCCGCGTGCTCGTCCGGAAGGCCCGTGGACAGGCCGGCTCTTGTCCGCCTCGCAGCCCTGAGCCTGCACCCGCGGCACTGCGGCGCTGGGGGCCGGAGCCTCTGCGGCGACACGGACATGCCCGGGGCCTGGGGGCGGGAGGTGGGGAGGATGCGGCAGGGAGGGCCCTCAGCGCGCTGCCCAAGGCCTGGCGGCCAGCGCGGGCTCCCTCCAGGCTGCAGCGGCCCTGGCCAGGGCTCTCCAGCCGCGAGAGCAGGGGCCGCGGCTCACAGATGGCTCCGTCCCCGCTGACACCCGCCATCTGCTTATTTGTCTACACGGTGCTGTGGGGGCAGGGGGCGCTCAATCTGCTGCCCGCCCCTCCCGCTCGCGACCTCCTGACCCGGGGCCAGACAGGTCCACAGAGTTTGTTCTTCCAGCCTGGGGAGGCTCCGCTGGGTCCCGCCCTCCCAGCGCAGGGGGAAGGCGGGGCGGACGGAGGGGGCGGAGGGGGCGGGGCGGGGCCGCGGGGGAGGGGCGGCAGAGGAGAGCTGCCGGCAGCTGCTGCCCTCCCCCACGCGCCCGGGCGGGTGTCCACCCCACCTGTTGAGGAGCAAGGCCAGAGGGCTTTGTGGCCTCTGCGGCCTCACTCTGAGCAGCCGGAGCAGGAGCGCCTGGGGCCTCTGGGGCACCGTGAACCAGGACAGTCCTGTGGGGCCGCCCACCCCACGCCAGCTTTGCCAGGGCACCCGCTCCTGCGGCAGCCTCGCAGCCGGCCGGGCCACCCCAAGAGCTGGCTCCTGGGGCAGTCGGGAACCTCGGCAGCAGCGTGACCCCGGAGTGAGCAGACCTGCTCCCCAAATCCTGCGCCTCGGCAGGAGCCGGCACCCCAGAGGCCAGAGGAGTTGGCTGCAGGACGGACCTGGCCCTGCCCTCCTCGGGCGGCGGCCAGCCTGGGCAGCGTGGACACTGGCAGGCACAGAGGAGAAGGGCCCACCAAGGGGAGCCGAGAGCCCCCACTGCCCCAGCCGCCCTCGGGGTGCTGACCTGGGTGTGGCCCGCACCTGGGCGCTGTCGGGCCCGGTGGCCTGTCCACTTCACGGGTAGCCGCGTCTTCCCAGCGACCTGCGGGAGCCTAGCCAGGCCCTGGGCCATCTAGCTGAGCGCCCCAAGGGCTGTTCCGGTGACGCCCCCCAGGTGAGCGGCCTCTGCCTAGGGGGCCCTCAGGCCCGGTGAGCTCCCCCCGCAGGCCCCAGCCAGCAGCCCTCCGCAAACGGGGGCACCACAGGTGCCGGCAGCACCTCCCACAGCCAAAGCTGCTGTCACACCACTGGTGGGTGTTTGTGGGCGTCTGAGGGAACTGGGGGGCTCCTGGTAGGAGCGTTCACAGCCAACACGAGGAGGGCCCCGGGGGCCAGGGAGGGAGGCCCCCTGGGTGGCGGGAGCCTGCGGGAGCAGAGCTGGGAGCCTGGCACGCAGGCCGCAGGCCGGGGGCTACCGGGAAGGAGGGGCCCTTCATGGGCAGGAGCCTCCAGCAAAGGGGAGTCTCTGAGATTTGAGGGGGTCACTGCAGGAAAAAAGCTTCTGCGACCGGCGGTTTGATGGACCCGAGAGAAGCGCGTCCCCCCACGCTGGGCTGTGCCTGTCGCGGTTCGGTTCTCTGTGGCGCCGCCAGCGTCCTCTCCCCGCCGAGCGGAGGCTTTGGGGCGCCCGCGTGGCTTCGCAGGAGCTTCCCAAGGGCCCAGACGCCTTCCCCGGACACTCTAAGTAGGGTCGTCTGGGAGCTCGGAGCCCAGAGGCCCCATGCGCGGCCGGCCGGGCCAGGAGGCCATGGGGTTCGCCATCTCCAGCACCCGGCTGGGCCCCGCAGGCCGCGCCCCCGCAGGCCGCGCCCCCGCCCGCGCCCTCCCTGTGCCTCCGCGACCTCTTTAACGCAAGAGCCGTTGTCTCTGGTCTGCCCCACTGCCCGGGAGCCGCGCTGCCCACGGTGCCGTCCGTCACGGGCGCCGAGCGGCGTCAGGGCCACGAAACCCGCAGCTCCTTTACACCCAGGAACGGAGACGCCGAGTGAAGATGCTTCCAGGCGCTCACGCCGCCGCGGGGCTCCGGCGTAGGTGGGCGACCGGCTTTCTGCAAGCGGAGACTGCAAGAAGAGGCCATTGTCCTCCTCGGTCTGAATTAATCTTCCCATTTGCTAAAAATAGAACAAGACAAATAAAATGTCTAAATAATGTCTGGTGCCTACGATAATTCCATTCACCTCATTTGCATTTTTCAATTAAGCCTTCACAACGGTGTTTATACAAACCGCCCACGTGTGCAGACCCGAGGGGCACTTCCCAGCCGCTGCGGGGGCGTGGTCACGCGGAGGGGCAGGGCCAGCCGGGCAGATGCCGGCAGGGCCAGGGCGCGGAGCCGGGTGCCTGCCCCCACAGTGACCATCGAAGCTGCCCGAACAACCTCCCCGTAGCAGGACCGGCCCGCACCACCCAGCGGCCCTCCAGGACGGGCGAGCTCTGCTGCTCAGCGGCCTGGCGCCCTGGGCAGACCCAGCACCTCGGGACACTGACCATGAGGGAGGGGTGCCCGGCTGAGGACGAGCTTCCCGCAGCGGGGACGGGCGAGTGACCGCCTCCGGGCAGGACTGACCTGGCCTCGCCGCCTCTGCTGTTAGGGCGGGTCTGCCCAGGTGGGGACCCTGGGGCAGGGAGGTGGCCGGAGGCCTGGCCCGCCAGGACCCAGGCACCACCCAGCCCAGGGCGGGGGCGGAGACCGAGGCAAGGAAGGGCTGACCCGCGCTGCCCAGCTCCTGGACATGGCGCCGGGCGCTGCCTGCATAAGCACTGGCGAAGCTTACCTGGGCTCCTCCAGGAGACCCTGAGTCACCCGGCGCTGTCCGCAGGTGGCCGGGGTCACGGACCTCACCCAGGAGCTCCAGGGTGGACGGACCGTGCGCCCCCAGTCCAGGGGGCGCGGGGCAGGGCCATCAGGGAGCCTGTGGGCGCGTCGGGCCACCTGAACGTGAGCGAAGCTTCCTGAGCCACACTCACAGTTTCCTGGCTGCGGTTTGCTGCGTCCGCCTGGGGCGCTTTCCTTTCTGCTTTCTCCCGCTTCTGCCCCGCGTCTGCCCCGCCCCTGCCCGGCCTCTGCGTCCGCCTGGTTTCCCGAAGGCCGCCCCGCCGTCGACAGCACCTGGGGCAGGAGGCCTGGCAGTGGCCTTCCCGAGGAGCGGCCGCCGTGGCCACCCGAGGCCCCTCGCCTGAGCCCCGCCCGGCCCCTGGTCCGGCCGCCGGCTGTCAGACTTCGGGAAGTCCCTCTGGTCCGGGCGTGAGGGTGGACGGGCTGCCCCTGGGCCCCTCGAGCCGTGGCCGCAGGGCAGGAAGGGCAGGGCCAAGGCGCCGGCCGCAGGCCCGGGAGGCTCCCGCAGAGCAGGGGCTTTCCAGAGGTGGCCGGGCGCTGCCCAGGCGGAGAGCGGAGAGCAGAGGCCAGCTTCCGGCACTCAGACACAGGCGTCAGCGGGGCCGGCGACCGCCTGCTCCGTGTGCGCTGGGCCGGGGACTCGGCTGAGGTGGCCGCCCACAGCGCAGGCCGCGGAGCCCACGGGGAGGCCCAGGGGACGCAGGGGCCCGCCGGCCAGTGTCTTCTGCCCACGCCCTTGCCCTACTCTGTGGGGCGAGAGGCCGAGGGTCGGCCTCCCCGCTCTCCCGACTGCGGTCTGGGCCAGGCCTTGGGTGGCGGGCGAGGCCAGGCTGGGGTCTGCACAGGGCACGGAGCGCCACCCCGCACCTGGCACAGCGGGCTGAGCAGCAGGCTCTTGGGGTGCGCTCCCAGGGGCCAGCCGCTGCGGGCAGGGCTGGGCCACCGCGTCCACTCTCCAGAGTGCTCCCGCCCTCTCCAGCACACTCCTGCTAAGTGACGTCTCCACCGCCCAGCCTAGGACGTGGTGCCCTCGCCCTCTGGCCGCACCCACCAGCCTCAGCTGGGGCTTTCAAGACCCAGGACCCACTGTCGGTCCGGGAGGGGCAGCGGCCAGCAGGGGCCAGCCAGGCCTCCAGACGGGGACAGGCTGCCCTGGACGGAGCAGCGGATCGGCAGCCGCCCCGGCCTCAGCCCTCCCTCCCAGCCCCCACCGCCGCTGGACACGGCGCCAGGACGGGCCTTCGGACACTCGACCTCGAAGGCCCTGTGGGTCTGAGGGGCCCGCAGAGGCCCGGCGAGCGCCCCTGGGCTCCGTGTCCGCGCACGACCCCTGCTGGCCCGACAGGGCTGCCGGGAGCCCCGGGCGGGGTGACCGCACTGTCCAGCCTCACCACCACGGGGCCATGTTGGGGCCCTCAGTGGAACTTCGTGCAACGCACACATGGACTGGGCACAGCTGGCGTCCTGCTGGTGTCCCGCCAGCGCTGGCTGCCCACCACACCCCACAGCCCCAGGCCCACGTGTCCAGAGCCGCCAGGCAGCCGTGCCCTGGCTAGCCCGGCCCCTGGGCAGGGGCCAGGAGGACAGCGCTGGCGGGCAGCAGCAGGGCCAGAAGCCAGGGGAGAGGAGAGCGGGCCCTCTGAGTGGCCGTGGGCGCCCCCCAGCTGGTCCCCACAGCCTGGGCTCTCGGGCCGAGCTGCCCTCCGCTGCCCGCCTCGGCAGGGCAGGCCCTGGTATCCGGTGCCCAGGGGCTCGGCTCCCCCTCACGTGAGCTGCCCAGCTGGCCCCACAGGCCCTGGGGACCCATTACCCCATCTCACCCAGAACCAGACCCCAGATGCAGTTTTGAAAATTGAATTTTGCTGGAATTGAGTTATTTTCTCATTGGCTTGCACTGAAGCTGCCTTTATCCTGGGCCCGGCGGCCTGAAGCTCGGGACCCCAGGGCGGGCCTGCTCCTCCCGGCTTGCGGGGGGCAGCAGTGCAACCCCAGGAGGGCCCCAGAGTCGCTCTGAAGACCAAGCCCGCAGGCTGGCCCCTCCCGGCCGGGAGCCGTGGGGCGAGTGACCGCTGGCCGCATGGCCCTTGGCGTCTGCAACATCCCAACTGCCCTCCCGGCCCCACGGGGAGGAGGCACCGCCGGGTCCCTGCCAGCGGCCCCCAGCCCCTGCAGCCAGGGGCCCCGGGCCTCTCCCCACCCTGAGGAAGGCGGCTGGCCAGCCGGAAACTCCTGGCAGTGACCTTCTCCCGGCACAGCCAGCGCCCGGCCCCAGAGCCCCTCGGCCTGCAGGGCAGTGCGGGGGCCAGCCTGGGGACACTGCCGCCCGGCCATGTGCCGCACCCCCACCCCGGAGCCTGCCCCCGCTGGGCCTGCGCCTTGGGGCGTGTGGGGAGCACCGGGAGGCAGCGTCCTGCACTGCCCCCAGCACTGGGCCGGACACTGGGGGCGCCCGAGCGCCTGTGGCACGTGGACGGGTGATCTGGACTCAGCGGGCTGCAGGAAGCCCGGCCTCGCCCTCCAAGGCCCGCCTCCCACATGGACAGTGCTTCCTGCTGGGCGGCCTGAGGTCCAGGCTCCAACCGTGCTGCGGGCATGGCCACCCCTGCCTTGGGACCTCGGCCGGCAGCAACGGGACACGGGCTGCGCGCTGCTGGCACCGAGGAGCCAGCGGGCTGGCCGGCGGCCAGGGCCCTGGTGTGAAGCGCTGGCCAGCAGCCAGGGCTGCTTCTCTGCTTGCAGGGCCCGGCCTCGCGCCGTCCCAGTCGGTCTCCTGGGTCGTCATCGGGCCCAGACCTGCCGGGGGCACGGCGGGGGGCGGGCGAACCCCGGCGGCTCAGAGCCTGGGCACCGGGCAGGACGCAGCGCTGAGAGCAGCGTCCAGCGGGACGCCCCACGGGCTCCCGGCCCCAGCTGACCGCACCGGACACCAGGGGATCCTCCCTGCGCACACTCGCCCCCTCGCCTCCCTCCCCCGCTCCTGCTGCCCAAGTGGGTGCCGCCCCTGTCCCCCCCAGGTCCCGCCCCGCCTCTGCCCCCTCCAGGCCCCGCCCCGCCCCCGCCTCCCCGCCCGGCCCCAGCCCCGGCACTGCCCTCTGGTCCCTGACTGCGCAGAGAGCCACGCGTGGGTCAGCAGGGGAGCAGGGGCTCGGGGTGGCCCCCGGCCTGGACGCAGCCGGTCCCAGGGTGCTGTCCGCGCGCACACCGGCCAAGGTCGGGCCTCGGTGGAGGGAGCCGCTCCTGCCGGCCAACTCCGGGCATGGCTGCGGGCGGGCTGAGCTGGCCCCTCCGCCCCGCCCCCAGGCGCGAGGCCAGGGCCGTGCGGCCGTACCGACCCGGAGCGCTGAGCCCGGCGCCTCTAGGCCTCTCGGCGCTGTTGGAGCCCGGCGGCTCCTGAGCCTGAGAAGGGAAGGGCAGAGTCCGCGGAGGGTTTCCTCAGCAAACGCGTCAGGCGCGCAGGAGCGATCCCCGAGCCCAGC
Organism: Scalopus aquaticus; assembly: GCA_004024925.1. Taxonomy (NCBI): domain Eukaryota; kingdom Metazoa; phylum Chordata; class Mammalia; order Eulipotyphla; family Talpidae; genus Scalopus; species Scalopus aquaticus. The sequence continues at coordinate 8,263 of PVIJ01016699.1, read as the reverse complement.
GGCCAGGCCCGCCCTGCGGCTGGGGCGCGGGCGTCTCAGCAGGCCCCTGGCCCTGGACGAAGGACCCACTTGCAGAATCGAAGAGCTCAGCTCAGGATGCAGCAACGCCCACAAACGGGGTGACGCCCGTCGGAGCAGACGGGCACCCAGACAGCCCCCACAACAGAGCGTGGGGCTGCGCGGGGGCGGGGAGGTCCCGGCTGCCCCCAGTGCGGCCCCGTGGGAGGGAGGCTGGTGCCCGCCCTGCCGGCAGCTGCCCCTCATTAGCCGCCGCCCAGGCCCCTTCAGGCTCCTAATGGGCCCGCGGATGACGGATGGGCAGCTGCGCGGGCGGCCGCTGTCCTGGACCGCCAGTGTGGTCAGCCTTCGTTCGGCCTGGCGAATCCGTCATGCCAGGCCCGGCAGCCGCAGCGCCCGGCAGGTGCCCTCAGCCCTGCCTGCCCGCAGCCCCACCCGCACCGTCCCCGGCCTGGAGGGGCCCCGCTACCCTGGGGCCACCTGCGCGGAGCGGGTCTGGGGAGACGCGGGCAGGCTCAGCCCCGGAGTGCCCCAGACGTCCCCTCGGCCCTGGAAGGAGGCACAAACGGCCGCCCGTCGCCACCCGAGAGAGACCGGGCCCATGTCCCCCACGGCCCATGGCCGTGCCCAGCCCCAGGGCTGCCTCTCAGGCACCCCCGCCCGAGCTGCTGGTGACCGAGTCCCCGCAGGCCCCGGGGACGGCCGGCCGCTCCTGGGAACCCGGCTGGACGCCAGCCTGTGCGCTGCCCGCTCCACACTCAGGCCCGGGGCACATGCAGGGCTGACCAGTCGCCGGGCACCGTCCCCGAGGACCCCTGGCCACGGCCCCTCCACAGTGGACACAGGGGACACTCGCTGTCGGGAGACGCTGGAAGCTCAAAGCACTTTCGCTTGAGAGGGCTCACCGGTCAGCACGAGCCCCTGGCCGGGCCCCCCGCAGGCCACGGGCTTCTCCCCACAAGGCCTGGCAGCCAAGCGGCCAGGTGGGGGGAGGCGGGAAGGCGCTGCCCAGCTCAGGGCCGCTGTGTGCCCTTCCACCCTGGACCTGCGGGTCAGCAGGCGAGGACAGCCTGGGGCAGCCGTGCCGGCCGTGCTCAGCATGGGCCTCCCGCGGCGGCGGCCCCGAGGCTGCGGACCTGCCCCCGCCCCTCCACCTCCAGGCCTGCGCCCGCTGCCCACCCATCCTGGGCACACCAGTGTGGGGCCCGCTGTCCCCCGCCAGCCGTGCTCTGCTGGGCTCAGGGGCTTCCCGGCTCCAGGTGTCCATCAGGGGTCCCCTTGTCCCGTCCCCACATGCCGCCGGCAGGACAGTCCCCTCCTCTTTGTCCCTACGCAGCAAGGGGGAGATGGGCAGTTGCTGCCTGTCCAGAGGGGTGGTGGCCGGGGCCCTGGGCGCGCCTGGCACGGCCCCACACACAGGCGAGCGCTGTGCTGGCGTCAGTCCAGAGGTCGCTTGGGGCTTCGCTCAAGCATGAGGTTTTAGGTTTTGTTGAGTCCTTTTTATTAACTCCATTAAGGGAATCAGATTGTCACAGCGCAGGCAGCACCCAGTCCCAGCGCAGCACCGAGAGGGCAGGACCCCGACACCGGCCGCGCCACGGCCCGCAGGGAGAGCCCGGGCAGCACCCGTCCCGCTCGGCCGCCCGCACGCTGCGTCCTCGTCCCCGAGCCTCCAGCAGAGGGACTTGGCCCTGGGGTGAAGCGCGGCCCTCGGTGTCCACCACAGCTTATAAATCTATTTGTGAGGATGACAGTCTCCCCACACGCGGTTCCTGGGGACCACTGCCCAGGTCAGGCCGCAGCTTCGTCTGTGCAGAGGCCTGGGGTCGGGGGACGGCCTCCTGGGGTGGACGCCACGGCAGCTTCTCAGCCTCAGGCCAGCGGCTTTGCAAGCCCTGCCCTCTGGCCAGTCCAGCCCGTCTGCTATTCCCGCAGAGACACTGGGCCTTGCAGGGGAGCCCTGAGCGTTCATGGGGAGCCCCAACTCCCTACTCTGGACGCGGCACTTGTCCGCTGGCGCGCCCAACGCATGGCAGCCAGGAGACCAGGTCAGGAGCTCCGAAGGCGGCGGCACACTGGGCCCTGGAGCCTGGCGAGCGTGACCGGCGAGCGGATGGGCCCTGCGGTTATTCTCTCTCGGCGCGGGCTGAGCAGGGTGACCAGCTCCAGTGCCGTGCAGGGGCAGCTTGGAGACCCGCCCCGTGCACACGCGCGGCATGGGGTGGGCGTGCAGGGAGGGCCGCGGGGGCGGGGCGCGCGCACGCAAGGGGCGCGAGCGCGGGGGCGGGCGCGCGCCGTGTTGGGGTTGCTGGCGCAGGGGCGCGGCACACACACCTGTCACACCTTTGGAGGCCACTGCGAGGCCAGTGTCACCGTTGGAGGGAGTGAGCTGGCAGTGGCCTGGGGAAGCTGTGAGGGGAGGGAACGTCTGCAGACCCTCCAGCTGGGAGACGGCTGGGCCATCTCACAGCTCGGCCTTGGGGCAGAGACCCCGTGAGCCGAGCCCCGCTGACCAGCACGGAGCAGGCGCCGCGGGAGGGGCGCAGGCGCCCGGGGAGGTGGCTGGAACGCGGAGCTCCTGTGGGGTGAGCAGCTGCTGTCCAGAGACGCGTCCACAGCGGCACAGCCCCAGGAAAGAGGCCCCAGGTTTTCCGAGGGGCCGAGAGGCTCAGTGGAGAAAAGGCGGGAGGTGGGTGACCGTGGTTTCCAGACACGCTCATTTGGACTTCACGAGGCTCAGCCCCGAGCAGGCACTGCCCGCTTTTGATGGGGCCAGGTCGCCACTGTGGGCCAGTGGGCAGGAAGCCCCTCCGTGGCCACTCCAGGGTCTTTGGAACTGGGGCCGGAGGCTGCGGCGCGCCCCTCCCTGCGAGTCTCTCTGGGCCCCCCCGGGTCTGAGGCCATGCCCCTGACCCACATATTTTCAGGCAGCAGCAAAGGTCCAGACCCACAGAGGCCGCTGGCGTCCAGTTTCCCCCAGTGGCCTCCGTGTTTGAGCGGTTGGGACGACCGGCTTTCTCAGCACGTCCCACCCAAGGGGACGGCCCGTCCCCACGCCGTCCCTGGCGCAGATCGGGCGGCCGCGCTGCAACGGGAGGCGACGCACACCGCCGGCGCCACGCTGACCGCTCCTTCCAGCAGCAGCCTGGGTCACCTCAACAGCAAAGTAAACCCGCAGCTCTGCACCGAGCGCGGTGCCGCCCTGTCCTCGGGCTTACTGGCTTTTGTTCGTGGTCAGAATGTGGAGACGTTGGAACTCAGACCCCTCTGGAGACGCGCGGGGCTGGGGCAGGGCGGGGTGGCCCCCTGCCTCACTGCGGACGAAGGTGGCCGCCAGACACTGCCAGCCCAGCTGCCTACGGCCTGAGCGTCTCTCTCATCTCCAGAGGCCAGCGCTGCAGAGTGCCCAGCTGGGAGGCCCAGCCCCTGGCTGAGGGCCTGCTGGTGCGGACGGACCCCGCCTTCAGAAGTTGGGCACCTGTGGTCATGTGGCCTGTCACTGGACACTGGACGCATAGTGGCTCACAGGGACGCAGGCGGGGATACTGCCACTCAACGCCGTATCGCCTGGGGGCGCTGGCATCCGGGGGGACTGGCTGACCCTCCAGGCCGGAAACGGCCGGTTCAGCAGAGGTGCTGGACGTGGCACCGTCCAGGTTCGCAAGGACGTCTTCTCCCTTATGATGAGGAAGTGGGCAGAGTCTCGGGAACATGGGACGTGACTGCCCCAGCTGAAAGCGGCGGCGCAGGGTGACCTGTGGGCGGGCGTGGCCTGGCCCCAGGGGGCGGGGTCGTGCAGGCATGACGCCTAAGGGTGGGCGTGTGGGCGTGGCTTGTGGGCATAGCCCCCCTGAGGGCGTGGCCAGAGTGGGCGTGGCCAGCGTGCTCTCCAGCCCCTGGGCGCCTGGTGCTTTACTTTCAGTAGATCAAAGAACTGGAGGCAGGAGGACCCGATCATTGGCCAAAACTAGGCGTATCCGTGCGTCTCACCCTCACCGGGTGACAGGGTCTGGGCAGGTCGGGGCGAGGCCGCCTTCTCTGCTCTCCGGACTGCGCTGCCCTGGTGCGCCAACGCCTGGGGGCAGGAGGGCGAGGTATCCGCAGCGCCGGCGGGCAGGACACTGGCCGGACCCTCTTATGGACGCGTCTGACGGCTGCGCCGCGGCCTGGGGTGAAGCTTGGGAGCGGCCTTCCCGAGGGGAGCTGGGGGAAGCCCGCGGTCCGCCATGCGGGTGAGAGCAGAGACCGGAGGGTTCGGTCGCGCGGGAGCCGAGCACCCCGACACCAGGGCCCCGACCATACCTCCCACGGCTGCCGGCAGCGGCCCGGGCGTCCACTGAAGCCCTCAGGCCGGGAGCGGCAGGCTCTTATCCTGCGCAAGATCGCTCCCCCGTGGGACTTGTCCTCGGGCCAGGGACCAGTCACCCAACGGCTTGCGCGGCCTCATTTGACGCCGCTTTTCACATCGCAGCCTCGATTCAGCCCATCAGAGCCGCTGACTGCGAGAGCCAGGCTGAGCAGCCCCAGGCTGCAGTGTCCAGCCCCCGTCCACGCCTGCCCCTGCAGGTGGTGACCCACTGGGGCAGAGGCTACCTGGGTTCGCAGCACGTCCATGTGCCCTCCACGTGTGCCCCCATGAGCCCCCCGCCCCCCAGCCCCGCAGCGGATTCCCAGACTGGGGGGCACCGGGAGGACCACCAGCGGCGGCCCAGAACCTACCAGGCCAGTGCAGGCCTGGGACAGCAGGAGGAGAAAACGCCAGCATGGGGGAGGGTGCTGCGGCACCCCAGGCTGGCTGCCTGCCTTCACGAGGGTCCCGCCGCCCCTCCCGCTGGCGAGGCCTCATCTGCGCCCATCAGCGGGAAGCACGCGCTGAGCTTCCGCTCAGGACGGAGGCGTCGGGCAGCGAGCAGCGGCGGGAAGGGGGACGGCAGGGCCTCTGCCCTAGGCTTGTGGCCATCGCAGCCTGGAGAGCCCCGAAGTGCCAGCCTGCAGCTGTGCGAGGGGCAGCGCCCACCTCATCAGGCCCCCAGCAGCGTGCCCTGGAAACCTCAGAGACAGCTGCTCCCAGACCTGCTAGGGACCCCAAGACGGACAGGCGGGAAGGGGCGGGAGGGGCGGGGCAGGGGCGGGGCCACACAGCCCCCCTGGCCTCCTCCACAGCAAACCAGGTCCCAGAAGCGCCCCCAGGGGGTCTGCCCCGGGGCAGGCGGCTGTGCGGCCCCCAGGCTCGTCGAAGGCCCAGAGGCCAGCACACACAGCAGGCCAGTTGGCCCCGCTGGGTCGCCAAGGCATGCAGAAATGCAAGCCCAGCACCCCGAGACCCTGGACTGAGGCGGGTGTTTTGCTTTGGACCCTTTTAGAGGAAAAGTGAATGTGGATCTAAAACAAAAGGCAGTTTATGAGACACTGGGGTCTTCCTGGCCTGAATCCCTGAAAACCCAGTAGCACCCAGCCCCGGGGCCCTGAAACGCAGGTGACCCGCGGCTGCGAGCTTCGGCCCACCCCGCACGCAACCAGAGCCTCCGCTCCTGCGGGACAGGTGGGGCTGGGACGCCCACAGGGCCAGGGCGGACGTCGGGGCTCCCGCCGGTCCCGGACACACCTCCCTGGGCAGCTGCATCGCGGGGCGTCCCACTGGGACAGGAGAGGGCACAGCCGGCAGCCTGGGCAGCTCAGCGGGGGCGCTGCCTGTGTCCACCCGCACTGCTGCTGCGCCCAGGGAGGCAGGCCTCTCCAGGCAGCCCCTCACCTGTCCTGCCCCGCCGGCCGTGGCCCCTGCAGCCCCACAGCCTGCCCTGCCTCGGGGCGCAGAGCCGTCCGGGTGGGGATTGTGGGGATTAAGTGACCGCGGGTCAGTGTCTGAGCGGACTGTGGTGGCCGCTGGGGCGGGGCTGTCTGCCCACAGGTGTTTCTTCTCCCACAGCCAGCCCGCCTGTTCCCGGCACCAGCGCCAGACGGGCTGCCCCAGTCTTCTCCCCCTCAGCCCCCAGCTCAGCCCCTGGGGTGTCCTTCCCCGAGGGGACAGCCACGGCCGGGACCCTGCCCCCGTCTCACTCTGCAGAGGCCTGAGGGCTGGTGGCTGGCGAGCGCCGGCCCTGGGCGCCGGGCACGAGGTGACGCAGCGCACCTGCCTGGGCGGCGCCGGCCCCAGGTCCCCCCACCCTGCATTCCCGCCCCGGCCTGCAGCGCCACATTCCTGCGCGAGGCTGGCAGGGGCCCGCAGGCCCTCGGCCCAGGAATGCACCTGCCTGCCGGGGCCGGCCTGCGCCCGGGGCCCCACAAGCCCCGTCCGCTCCCCGGGCAGCTGTGACTCAGGGGGACGTCCCCGGGCTGCACACACAAGGCAGAGCCCCGAGGCGCTGGCACCCCAACTCTGAACACAGGCGGTGAGGGGCACGCTCGGCACGCAGCGTCGGGCGGGCGCTGGCCGCGCAGGCGCCGAAGGAGCCGAGCCGCGGACGTGCAGGGATCTGTCGCACGCAGGCGCCTCTGCCGGGAAGGGCTGCCGGCACGCGGCCAGCGGCCGTCAAGGGGCGACCGCCAAGATCAACACTCAGAAGGAAGGCGGCTCCGCAGGCGCGGCCACGCCCTCCCTCCAGGTGTGCAGGAGGCTCACCCGGCTGGAAACTCACCAGCCTGGTCTGCGCCAGGCAGTGCTGGCCCCGCGACCGGCCTGCTCACAGCAGAGGGTCTGGAGGGGTGGCCAGGCGGGGTGGCCAGCCCGTTCACCGGCAGAGCTCTGCGCCCGCAGCCCTCGCAGGGCGCGGCCAGGTCAGGCGGTGCGGACAGGCTGTGCAGACACTGGGGGTTTCCGCTTCATCTCTGTCCCGAGTTTGGGAATCAGACCTGGTCCCGCCCTGCCCCTCCCAGCACCCAGGTCGCCCCCAGTCCCGGCGCCTCAGTGGCTCTGCTCCAGGCGCCTCAGAGCGTGAAGACCTGCGAGAGAGGCAGAGCCGCCCCCGCCCGCGGCTGCGGCTACCAGGCGCACCCTGGGCCTGGAGCTGGCTCCCCGCCCTGCCCCACGACCGCAGCCTGATGCCCGGGGCGTGAGTCACCGCCAGGTTCCGGCAGATCGCACGAGCCTGGCTTCCAGGCCGGGACGCGCTCACACACGCCGCAGAGTCGCCCCCGCCGGGCGCAGACACCCCTTCACCAGCACGCGCGGCCGCCCGAGGCGCGCAGGGGCCACTTGCGCAGGGCCGGCCCCGCCCAAGCCCCGCTTCTGTCCTCCTGGCCGAGCGGACGCCCGCGGCATCGCTCTCCTTGGGCCTAAGGCGACTGTCTCCAGGTGGCGCAGCGGAACCCCGCGCCAGGCTGAGCGGGTCCTCTGCCGACGGCCCAGTTCCGGGAAACACCTGGCGCTGGCCAGTGCGTGGCCCTTTCTAGAAGGCGGCTCCTTTCTCGTCTTACCTCCTGCCTGCGGGCTCTCGCAGCACAGAAACGTCGCGTGCAGCCGTTTGTGCGGGAGGAGGGCGGCAGGCGCGGGCTCGGGGCTCACGCTGGGCGACACTGCCACAGGCTCGTCTGGAATTCCTCCGAAGCAGCCACGGGCAGCTCCCCTGAAGGGCGCCCAGCGCCAGGCGGCAGGTTGGGGGCGGGGCCGTCATGCATGAACATCTCCCTGATTGTCCCGGCTCTCCCCAGGGCTGCAGCCGGTTTGGCCCACCCCCAGCAGCGCAGACCCTGCAGCCTGGGACATCTGCCGGCTCCATCGCCCCTGGGGAGGGCTGGCACGGGGGTCGCGCACCCCACACAGCCGCGAAGATGCCTGCGGCAGCCGGCCAGAATTCCGAGGTTGCCATGTGCTCCCCTTCTCCCCTGGTCCCCAGAGGGTGTGGGCTGGCACGCCCGAGAAGCAGGGGTGCCGGCGCGGGCAGTTTCCAGGGCAGGACCTCAGCAATGCCTGGCGCTGCGCGGCAGCCGCCATCTGGCACCCCTTTCCTGCTGCCGTGGCTGGGGCCCAGGGCTGGGCTGGGAAGGCCTGGCGCAGACTCACCCCACATCTGCTCTCTCTGAGACCGAGGAAGTGGAAGGCTCTGGAAAACAGGCACACGTGTGCACACCTGCGCCGCACACACAGGCTCCAGTGGACAGGAGGGGGTGCAAAGGCGGCGCTGAGCAGGGGGTTGGGACAGACCCCCGCTGCAAGGCAGAGAGAAGATGGAGGGGGAGGCCAGGGGAGAGACAGGAGTCAGGCCTGAGCTGGAGACAATGCCGCTGCCGCCCACGCACCCCCCCCAGG
>PVIJ01016698.1:0-31872 GCA_004024925.1 Scalopus aquaticus | reverse complement strand
GAGGGGGAGGGGGAGGGGGAGAGGGAGAACATAGGGGAGGGGCATTGACAGTCTGTGCTGAAAGCCAGCACTGTTGTTCAGGGCCAACACAGCCTAAAGTTCAGGTTCATTCCCAGTGCATCCCTGAGTGCGTAGGCATGTGGTCTGCCCGCTAAGGTTTCACAAATACTTGAGTTATGCAAATGTCCTAGTCTCCAGCTCCCCAGCCTGAATCATCTGTTTTCTTTGGCCCTTACCTTTTTTTTAAGATTTATTTTATTTATTTATGCATACAAGAGCTGGAGTGTAGGCCAGAGGTGCTGGGGGGAGCGAGAGGATTCACCAGAGACAGTGGGGAACAGACAGAACAGGCAGATTGACTGAAATACACCGCTGAGGGGAGCAGCGGACGAGGCAGGAGAGGTCTGCAGCACCCTGTGGGAAGCTCCCTGGCTGGGGATTGAACTCATGCCGCAGTGGCTGGTGATAGCTTGATAGCTCTGAGACTTAACCCCTGCACCATCAGGATGCCCTGGTCCTTGCTTTTCATGTTACAAACACACATGTGTGCAAGCACATTTTGTGGAATCACTCCAATTCTAGGTGTCTGTTTCTGTATCGGGCAGGGTAAAACTAAATCAACAACGAGAGACCCAATAATCAATTCAGTGGCTGAAAGAAGATAGTTTATTTCTCACATCACAGTCCAAGGGGACCATTCAAGTTCTGAGAGCAGATTAGTTTTAAGAGACTACATCTCTTTCCATCCTTTCATCCTTTCCCTCTCTTGCCACCCCCAACCCCACCTGTTGTCATGGGGATGGTCCAGCCTTAGGAAACAGTAAGATGCAGGAAAACCATTTACTGAAAATCTAGGTGTGCCTGTTCCCAGGGTCCACTGGACCTGCGGCTGCCCTGAATTGACTAAGACTGGCTTCTAGAGGTTAGGAAATAGCGAGTCTAGAATTTTTACCACCATCACAGAAACTGGCAAGGAAAAAACTCAAGGAAGCCAAAGGAATAAGCTGAAATACTGGATGGAGGGGGCCCATCGTTCTCATTACACCGTCTTCTACACTGCTGGTGGGAATGCGAACTGGTCCAACCACTATGGAAAGCTGTATGGCGATTCCTCAGACTGCTAAACATGGAGCTCCCATACGACCCAGCAATCCCACTTTTGGGAATCTACCCAAAGGACACAAAAACACTAATCCAAAAAGATACATGCACCCGTACATTCATTGTGGCACTGTTCACAATAGCAAAGGTATGGAAGCAACCCAGATGTCCAAAAATAGATGATTGGATCAAGAAGATGTGGTACATATATACACTGGAATACTATTCAGCATTCAAAGAAGATAAACACATGCAATTTGCAGCGACATGGATGGAATGAGAGGGACTCATACTCACGAAATAAGCCAGAAAAAAAGAGAAAAATATCGAATGGTTTCACTTATAACAGGACCATAGGGAAACCAAATAGAAGAGAGACACTGGGGACTTGGAGGAAGGGTAAGGGCACAAAATGGAGTAGAAAAGAACACAAGGGACCACGGAGATGGATCACGTGTGAATTGGTGGTGGGCTACCCAACGGGAATACAAAATGTAAAAGATATAAATAACAATAAAAATATATATATATTTTTTAAAAAGCCCTCAGGGTTGATCGGGGTTGTCGCTGGTCGCCTCACACAGGATCACAGGCCTGGGCGAGCACAAGTGCCACGGACCCCTGCACCGCCACAAGGCCTGCATGCCCTGGAAACGAGGTTGCTTGCCGCAGGGGCTCACGGGAGGCCTCGTCTGGAGGGTGGAGCCACAGGACAAGCTCTCAGAATCAAAGAGCCTGGCTAGGTTCTGATGTCTCTCCCTGGGCCGCGGAGGAGGGTTTCCGGAGCCCTCGGGTCAGGCAGCTGTTTGTCCTTATGCTGGTTTCTCTGACTCAGAGCAGCAAGATGGCCCCGAAGAAGATGCCAGTGGCCGCTCACTGTGTCTGCACGCTGCTTGTCGGGTCAGCTCAGCTGGTCTGGAGTGGCCGCCCATCGCCAGCACTGCCCAGCAGGGCACTGACCGTGAGCTAACGGTCCAGAAGGTACTAACTAAAGATAAAGGGTGTTCTGTAACCACGCGGGGATTTGTTTGGGGAAAGGATGTACCAGCCGCAGGCAAAGCTTAGTCATAATAATTGGGTTCATGATACACATCTGGCTTTGGTGCAGCCTCGGGGAGGAGATGGGAGGAGGGGAGCTGACATGGGAGGCCTTGTTGCTGGAATGGGCCTAGAGGACCAGTTCACTGTTAAAGACCCCCCCTCAAGTAGACTTTGGGCTTGGAGCTGGGGTGCTGCATGCTCACTGGTGGTGGGGTACAGCCTGTGACACCCACTGATAGGAGGACAAAGCAGTTGGCACCTGAGAGCCCAGGTTTTGTGGTGGCTGTGTTGTGCCCTTGACCTGTAACAAGCTGAGCCCTTTTGGCAATGGAACATTTAAGGCCACTCATGTGTCACAAGCACACGTATCTCAACATCCCCTAAACCTCCACTGCTGCGAAGCTTGGTCTTTGGCAATCCCCGGGTGGGCTGGGCATGGTGAGGGCTCGAGGCTGTGACTCTTCTGGCCCCTTGAACGCTGCCAGAGGCCCCACCTGGGCCTTCGGGAGAGGCCACGGCGCACAGCCCCCGTGCACAGCTGGAGGAAAGGGCCTGTGACTGTCCTCTGACCCCTCCCTTCCGGCTCCGTAATCAGGAGACTCACCCCAGTTCCAACTGAGCCAACATCCAAAGTGGGGGAAGAATAAGTTTGGGGAGAAAGTGAGTAGGGATGACGTGCAGGGGTTTAAATCAAAGAGTGGGGTCAGTCTCCCCGAAAAGGGAAAGAGTTTTCTCATGGGCCCAGAATGGGCCTCTGGTCATCTTGGAGTGGGAACTCGAGGTCAGTCCAGGCCCTGGGAGGCGTGGGAGGTCTATTACCATCCCTCAAGGAATGCAGACTGAAGGTTTCACTTATTTGTGGAATATAAATAACCAAAGAAAATACCTACTGGCAAAGCAAAGTAAAACAATTCTTGGGCTCTGTGAAAAATGTACTGGCTACCAGAGGAGTGGGGGCTGGGGGAAGGAGGGGAATGAGAAAGAAGGGACTAGAACACTGGCATGGTGTTTTGGAGGGTGAGTGAAGCATGTGCACATGGAGGTATGAAAATGTACCCCCAAAGTTACATTGACATGTAAATGACTGACAAATTAATAAGAACAAAACAAAGAATGTAGGTTGTTTTGGGTTAAGAGTGAGGGCCCTGAAGGCCAGAAGCTTCTGTCATTGCCTAAGCCCTTCCCACTTCCACAAAGGAAGAAGAAATTTTCACATCCTAAGCTTATGCCCTTTTCCTAAGCAAAGGAGCAATCTCTGCTCCCCCTTTTATGACCTAGAAGGAAGTAAGTTTGGGGGTCTCATCCACTTCTATGTTATCAATAAAAGTTCTCTAAGAAGCTCAGGTCACCCCTCCTGTCTGTCATGTGAAGTCTCCCGCTCTGTTTCCTTGACACCCGGATCCCCAAACACAGTATATTCCTGGTCTTCTCTGTTACACTTTAGAATGTACAACCATGTTAATTCTCCATACCTATGTTATTAAAATGATTATTTTTCCTTTGATAATCTAGCTCATGCTGTTCTGATTATCCCTCCAGGCCGAGATGAACCCAGAGGGGCATGGGATGATTTTATTTGCAGGCCTTCAAAAGTATGCAATTCCAGGATCTCATTTAACCTGGGTCCTAGGTTTCAGGTCAGAGAGCAGAGCAAGATCTCCCACAGGGACTCAATCACCTGCATGGAATGAGAGGCGACAGCAGGGGGCGCCATAGGCCACGGGGAGGGGTGAGCACCCAGACAGAGCAGCCGTGAAAGAGGGATGCAGTCAGACACCCGAGGGACTCTGGAATGTCCAGCGTGCAAACATACCTAACTTAGATAAGCAACTATGGAGGTGAAATTCACAAAACAAAGCGAGCCATGTTAAAGTGAACAGGGCAGCCCACTTAGTACATTAACCGTGTGGTACAATGAACACCTCCATTCAGTTCTGGAACATTCATCATCCCGAGAAGAAATCCCACGCTCATGACACAGTCTCTCCCCATGCCTCCTGCCCTGGCAGTCACTGTGCTCTGACTGCGGCCTGCTCTGGGCTTTTCATGTAAATGGAGTCACGTAACACATGACCTTCATGTTTGGCTTCTTTCTGCATAACGCTTGCGAGATTCATCCGGGTTGCTGCATCAGCACGTCTTGCTGTTTCAGACTGATGGTACACGGGTGGGTGCCTGGCCGGGCTTTGTTTATCCCTGTCTCCCTCCATGGCCCTTGGGCTGTTTCCACCTCTGGCTTCTGTGAGGGGTTCAGCTAGGAACACGCAGGGACATGTGGGTTCCACGTCTTCAGCTCTTTGGGGCATACACCTAGGAGTGGAGTGAGGGATCATGAGGTCATTCTGGTTAACCTCAGACATACCCTTGTCCCCTCCCCCCACACCAGAAGGTGGCCTTTAGAGAGTAAGTGGAGCAAACATCAGTGAGCTGGGAGAGCTAACCCCCACAAAAGGGGGGCGTACTCCCCAAACTGAGGGCCTTGAGATTCAAAGGGGCCCTCAAGGAGCTTGTTCTGTGTTCTCTGGAGCTTGGGGTGCATGGGGTATTGAGAGGGGCCACCCCTGAGCGCTCCAAGGGCCCCCAATCCTCAGTGGTGACTTCCCTCTGGCAGAGCAGAGGCAGCTGTGTGCGTGGCCTCCGCAGAAAGTGTGGGCGCAAAGCCTGGTGCGGATGGTGACTTGGGAGAGGCCAAGCGGCTCTCAGGAACACAGTGAGCACAGGAGATTTATTACGCCGGTGGGCCCGGGAGAGAGTCACCTCTAAAAACCTGGGCCCAAACAAAGGAAGCAGGGAGATTTCATACAAGGTAGCTTCGCGTGACTTTTGGTGGGTTCCGGGAAGGGTGACATCGGTGGGGGAGTCACTTACAGGCGGGGCCCTTATCAGCGATTTACAGCAGGACTCTTGCAGTACGGCTCACTCTCATCTGTGGTGTGGGGCTGTGTTTCTCCTGCTTTCCTGATTCAGTGCGGGTTCCCGCGGAGCAGGGAAGGGCCCCTTGTTCAGGAGAGGTGGTGTGAGGCTTCCTTACAGCCTGGCCACGAGGGCCCCCTGAAAAGAGGAATGCTCGGCCGCAGGAGGAGGCAGATGGGCAGGGAAGCCCCCTCCCCCGTCAGAGGTGATGAGGGGTGAGTCTCCAAAACCAGGAAAGAGAGTGTGTTGGCGTTTAATTCCTCCCCTCCTTCCTCCCAGCCATCACCTGCCTTAATCGCAGAGAGGACTGAGACTCTTCTAGGATCTGGAAGTCCAACATGGGGGGATCAGCTAGCCCAGCCCCCCATCTCTTCTAACAGTGACCCAGAGCTGAGGAGGAGGAAGTTTAACCTTGGAATGAAGTAGTAGGACGTTTCAAAATTACACCAGGATGTATTAAGGACAGGATGTATTAAGTTCCGAACTGACCTTGTATCTTATAACTTAGCGCGGCCAGATGTGTATTTCAATCCTATGAATGATCAAAAAAGGGAGAATTTGGCCATGAATTTCATCCATGGCTGTGAAGGGAAACAACAGAGCCACTTATGACTGTATACTTGTTCAAAGCGTTTCCTTAAGAACTGAGCATGTGTGAGGCCTCCCTGGTGGCCTAGGGGTTAAGTGTCAGCACTGTCACCACTACTGCTGGGTCCCGGCCAGGGGGCTGACCCACATGGCGCCACAGACCTCTCCTGCCTCGCCCACTGCTCCCCTCAGCAGTGTATTTCAGTAGATCCGCCTTTCTGCTCCCCACTCTGTCTCTGGTGAATCCTCTCACACCCCCACCCCCACCCCCCACGCCTCTGGCCTACACCCCAATTCCTCTACGCAACACATATATGAAGAACAAAGCATGTGACCTTCTGATTATCTGTCTCCTTTGTCCCAGGACGGTCTGACTTGGGTGAGATAGACACTCCATACCTAGAAACGCTTTCAGTTCTCTGGGTAAAAGACTTTTGATTTGCTAATCAGGCTCCAGCAGCCTGGGTCTGGCAAGCACACACCCTCAGTTTCCCAGCCAAGACCGGAGGCTGCAGGCTGCTTGGCGGAAGGGGAGCGTCTCTGTGCACTTCCTAGGGTGGCCTGAAGGGGGCGACTTTTCCTTCCTGCACCTCCCTCCCTCTTCAGGACCAACAGGATTGCCTTTCTTTGGACCAGGGAAGGAAAGTGGGGCAGAAAGATACTGAGCAAACTTGTTGAAATGGCATAGCTTATCCAAAAGCAGTGAACCATTCTCCATGCTCTGCAGATGTGCTTAGGACACTGATGGGGACTTTCTGTTTGTTTGTTTGTTTGTTTGTTTAAAAAACATCTACAGAGAAAACCTCCAGAATGTGGGCCATCTACACTGATCTCACAGGAACATGGGGGCCACCGGGCAGCTCTCCTGCCTGCCTGTGAGTGCGCAGGTGCCTCTATTTTCTTCCTTTTCCTAATAAACCTCACCTCTTAAAATGTAAGACAGAAAGTAGGGGCCTGCTTCCTGGGTCGTGACTGCACCAACAGTCCCTGCCTCAGTCACCTGGAAGACTTGCTATGGTGGACTCCCTGGACGCACGCACGCACTCACCCCACCCCCACCCCCACCCCTGAGTCAGTAGGTCTGGGTGGGGCCAGAGACTTCATTTCTGACTTGTTACCCTGTGACCCTGAATCTGCCGGTCCACAGAGCGCGCTGGAGAGCCTCTGAGCCAGCTGCGCGGGGATGCTGGGGCCCACGGCAACCCCAGGCTGCCTGTGTGCTCCCTGCGCGCCAAACATTGACCCTGTGAAGCAGAAAGGTCTGTTATGGGGACACACCCAGCAAGGTGATGGCATCAGCAGCCACTGTGGTAATAAGCCCTCCAGGTGAGTCCGGTACCTGCCCTCCCTGGAGCAGCTGGGCCTGGGGCTTGCCGAGAGACACGGGCCATGTGGTCAGAAAGGGGCACTTCCCCCCTCGGTGGCAGAGGCTGTCTCTGGGGAGCAACAAAGGTTCTTCCTCTCCTTGACCATGCTCCAGCCGGGCTCCTCTGAGGTCTCTTGTGGGCAAACACGTCATTTCTAATAGTTGAAGGCTGCATCCTTGAGAAGAGCCCTGTCCTTGCTTAAAGTGCCTTCCTGAGAAAGGTTAAGGTGCCGACAGGGGTTACTCTTTGTTCCAACAACACGAGGAAGACAGGGCCTCCTCCCGTGCGGGGCTTAATTCGCAAAGGCCTCTGAGCTAACCCTGGTTGGGTTCCACAGGCCAATCCCACCCTCCCTCTTTCTGTAATTTCTCATTTCCCCAGATCTACTGAGTGTCTGCCCCCCTCATTCTCCCTTTATATACGCCCAGTCATCTCTGTGCAAAGCAATCGGCTTCCCTCTGGGCTCTTTCCTGCTGCAATAGCACATGTGATGCAAATCTGTCCTTTCCCCTTCAACGTCCGGCTTTGTTGATCTTTGACAGGACATTTAAAATTTATATGGAGGCCACTCCTGCTTCCCTTTCCCCTGGCAGTAAACACTGGACTAGTTCTCCTCAAAACCAAGGGGAAAAGAGGGTGGCCAAAGAGGCTTTTTAAAAGATAGTGTGGTGTCTGCAAGAGGCTGGACTAGATGATGGCTCAGTCAGGAGGCTGCCCTGAGGGGGACCTCAGTGGGGACAGCGCAGGAGCCCAGAAATGCCTGCAGCCTGGGCCACTTCCGGGCATGCGCATTAGGGTTACATTCCAACTTCGTGTGGGCTCCCGGCTTTCTCCCTCCAGGAAGCTGTGAGATTCTCATTAGTCAGGATCTAACACTTTTTGTCTATCACATGCACAGAGCCAGTGCGTGTGGCCCTGGTGTTTGGACAGGGCTCTCTAGTCCATGATTTAGTCACCTGTTCAAACAGGACTGGCACAGTTCATCCTACAGGCTGGCAATTTCTTTCCCCTAAACTACCTCAAACCTTCTCACAAGGAACCCCAGTACTGGAGCAGCAGCCGAGGGCTGAGTTCCTCATCTATAGAAGTTCTTGGAACCACAGTCTGTCCGCACCAAGCCTGCAGACCCAGAGCTAGGTCATGTAAGGGGCCAAGGGAATAGAAGCCTGAAACTACACCGCAGGCACCACAGAAAGGGCCGCTGAGCGCCCAGAACGTCCTCCCTACCCTGCAGCCAAAACACAGTGGGTGTGCGCGAGAAGGGGGGGACGTGAGCGGGAAGACCATGCTCCTTCCTCCCCTCACAAAGGTATAAATCAAGACTGTGCTGGGGCAGGAAAGGAGTTGGGGGTGGGGAGGTTCGTGGGATCTGAATATAGTTTCAGGTGCCAAGAACTGGAATGAAATTGCTTTAAAGACCCGAAGGGACGGGCCTCCCTGGTGGGGCAGGGGTTAAAGTTTCAGTCCTATCAAGCTATCTCCAGACCCTGCAGCACAAGTTCCATCCTGGCCAGGGAGCTTCCCACATGGCGCAGCAGACCTCTCCCTCCTGTCTCTCCCCTGCTGCTCCCCTCAGCAGTGTATTTCAGTGGATCTGCCTGTTCTGCTCCCCACTCTGTCTCTGGTGATTCCTCTCACCCCTGCACCTTCGACCTACACTCCAGTTCCCTTATGCATAAATTAAAAAAAAAATCTTAAAAAAAAAAGAGGGGGAGGGACTAAAACATTAGGAATTGGAATTAGGGCTGAGCTGGCACAGGGGAGCCTGCCCCCTGGCAGAGACAGAGCACAATTGACAGTGAATGAGAACAACCCTCAGGTCCCCACCCCCACCCCACAGGGGTCATCACCTCATTTTTTAGCTGGGATATCTGTGGTGCTGAGAGTTAAGTAACTCAGCTAAGGTCATATCTGCCAATGTTCGGGAAAGACTGAAGCGTATCTCGTAGCAGCCCCATGGGGGAGACCTCACTGGGGTTGGAAGGCGGGGAGACCCTACGTGACCTGCCTAATACAGGGTGATGGCTGACACTGGTGAGGGGAAAGGTTAGCTCCAGTCCTGGGCTAAGACAGAGAAAATCAGAGTCCCGGGCGATGTGAGAGCCAAAAGGGAATCTGAACCCTTTGCTGTAGCTGGTTTGACAGCTCAGGGGGTTGGGCGGAATGTGTGTGTTGAGAAACAGATTTTTCTGGTCTAATGCTCCTGGCAGAAGCAGCATTGTGGAATGTGGTACAAGGATTCAAAACCAGCTCCTCTCTCCCCTCCGCCATGCGTTTGAGCTTTACCACAGGCAGCACTCGCTCTATCCTTAGCCCCACCCAGGCATGGGAAAGTGACCCAGGGCACTGGGCAGGGCCAGGCCTCTGTGGCAAAGGTACTCTCAGGGCAGCTTTGGCGGCAGGCATTAGGTGCTGACCCTAACTTGCTAACCCTGACTTGGCCTGCCCTTGGCTGAAAAGTTTTCTGACCTATCTCTTGGAATCTGGGTGCTTAAACCCATGTTCAAGAACTAGCAACTCCAGAATGAAGAATGTGACCCCTAGACAATGAGGATTTGTAGAGGGTTTGTAATAATCAGGGGAGTGGCCTGTGCAACCTCTTGTACTATTCCTTTTTTTTTTTTGTCCCTTGAGGTCTGTGACTTCATATCACCCTGGCTCTCCTTTTTCCTGGTGCTTTTCACTGCCTCCAACCTCTATCCCTTCTCTTCTAAGTAAACATTAGATATTTTTAAATTTTTCTAATCCTTAGAGATTTCTTAACTAAGTAAACTGGGAGTTTTCAGGACTCATTTTGGATCCTGTCTTCTCTATACTCTGATGGGCAAGCTCCTCCTTTCTCCTCATGACCCATGTGTATTCCTATCTCTAGATCAGAACTTGTCTGCTTGTTAGCTGCATTTGTGCAACTCACACACATCTCAAATTCAGTACCCCTCAAACTGATCTTATGTTTTTCCTTCAGTAAATCCTAGTGATTCTATTTCCAAAATATTCTCAACTGTACCCACTTTTTCTCCATCTCTTTTGCTCCCACCCTTGTTTGAGCTAACAACATCTCTCCCACTGAATTTGCGCTGGCCATTTTTTTCCTGATATTGCCTCTTAACCTGTCCCTCAACTCAGTTCTCCATAGAACAGCTAGAGCAATCTGATTAAACTACTAATCAAATCATTCTAGTCCCATATGTAAATCCCTCAGTGCCATTTATTGTGTTTTTCACAGGGTGGTCCCCAGGAAAAGGGGAGGTTCCAGGTCCTCTGCCCCACCCAGGGAAGGGTGGAGCTGAGCAGGGAGAAGTTGGAAACGAGACGAGATGGGGAAGAAGGAAGAAAGATGAAGAGCAAGAAGGAGAACTGGAGGAAGCACATGCAGCAGAGAGACATGCGAAGAAGCTGCACTTGGTTCTTAGCCTTGGATGGGTTGAAACAGACACGGGTGTGAGACCGTAGGGAGGTTGACAATGGCAGCTTTGATCTTGATTTTGACTTTGGTCTTTTCCTCCCAGACTTGTCTGACTGTTTCTAACCCATTTTTTATGGGTCCTCGCCAAAAGGTGCTTTAGAATTGCTGCAGGCTTTCGGGCCTTGCTTTGGGCCAATCCTGTTTGGGTGGACTTTTACCCACGAAGGGATGGATAACTTTGGGTGCTTGATTTGGAAATTATATTCTTTGTCTTTTCTGTATTGCACACTAATTGCATTGAAGTTACTTTCCATTAAAGGTCTATTATGTTTTGTCTTCATGCAGGGGATGGCAGATCCTATTTAGAGTGGGCAGGTTTGGGGGTGCCCCTCTCCCTGTCCGGTAATGTATTCAAAATGAAGTCAGTAATGTACTGTGACCTGGCCCCTATGTACGTGTGCCAGCCACTAGTGTTTAGCCATTGGCTTACTCATGCTTCCATTTCTTCTCTCCTTTTAGACACATGGGATAACTGCATTTCCTCATACCTTTGAAGTGAAGATGGACCCATGTGAACGGTCTTTAGATTCTGAAATTCAAGCCAATGTAACCTGAGAGTCAGCCCATGACCATTAATGCACTTTCCTCTGCTGGCACAGTGATTGGGGAAACCACTATTTCATGGTGGTGCCATAAGACTGAAGCAACCTCAACTTCTGGTAATACAGGTGGGATAATTGCTTTGGAAGTCCACCATATCGACAGGAGACGTTTCATGAGTGAAAAATAAGCTTCTGTCGTAAGCAAAACGTTGTCCATCCTGATGGATCAACCACGTCATCTCTTCTTGGTCACCAAGGTTGAAATGCTTCTCTCAGCTCCTGAACTGAATTAAGATCTTTTACCCTTCAGAGTCATTGCTCACCCTTCTCCTTCCCCCTTGGGTGCCTTTACCTCTATTCATTATTCTCCTTTCACTCCTCATGTAGAACACATTAAAGAAAATTAAAAAGTTAGTCTAGAAGAGTCGATAGACTGGGAGAGGGGAATTATGATGTAGACTCCTTTACTCGACTGGAATTTATTGAGTATCCTACATGCCAAATCTTAGTCTCTGTGCTGGGACATTAACATGAATTTTTGTCCCTGACATAAGCAGCTCACAGACTGGTAGGGAGGACCCCCAAACTCCAGAAGGAATGGGAGAAGGCACAGGAATTAACAGTAATGTGGGCTGAAGAGATGAGTAAAGGAAGGCATTGAAGAAGCCAGTGAATTTGGAGAGGAGCTGAGAAGCAGCCTGCCGTGGGCCCCTGCAGCATATGTGGAAGGGAAGAAGGAGCAATGCTGAACTTTTAAAAATAAAAATCGACCCTCCCTGGTGGTACAAGGGGTTAAGTCGCAGCACTGTGAAGCTATCCACAGCCACTGCAGCACGAGACCGATCCCCAGCCAGGAAGCTGGGGGACCTCAGAGGTCTGGCACAGCAGACCTCTCCTGTTTTGCCCCCTGCTCCCCTCAGCAGTGTATTTCAGTGGATCCGCCTGTTCTGCTCCCCACTGTCTCTGGTGAATCTTCTCACGTTGCCACATCTCTGGCCTACACTCCAGCTCTTGTATGCATAAATTACTAAAAAAAAAAAAATCTAAAAAATAAATAAAAACAACCATTGCTGCCACTTGCAGAGAGTGCCAGGAATTTCTATGCACATCATTTCCAATCTGTTCAAAAGTGAGGATCACCTCCCTCGCTTTACACAAGATGAAAACCAAAGCCGAGAGGGGCCCACATCACGCATCGACAGTGGCTGGATTAAAACCCAGGCCTGCTGGCTCCTGAGTCCACGTGTACTTCCTCAGCATGGGGCAGGGCAGGAGGACCCTGCCCTCATTGCCAAGCCTGCTAGAATTTTCTGAACCATGAAGAGAGAAAAATTTGAAATGCTGTAAGAGGAGGGAAACCGTCTTACTTGTGGAAATCCTCGTTCAAACCAAAAGCAAAGAGGAAAGTTATTTTTTCTTTTCTTTCCAGAAAATGTCCTTGTTTTTTATTAGGCTATAAAAAATTATCAAATGACTCCCGTTAATTATTCATGAAAAGAATGACAATGAATTCCCAAAGTGGAGTGAATTTCTGGGAGGCCCAAGGAGCAGACACAGGAATTTTTTTTTTAAAGATTTATTTATTTATACATACAAGCTGGGGTACAGGCCAGAGGTGTGGGGCGGTGAGAGGGTTCACCAGAGACAGAGTGGGGAGCAGAACAGGCAGATCAGAAATACACTGCTGAGGGGAGCAGCGAGCGAGGCAGGAGAGGTCTGCCGCGCCATGTGGGATTCTCCCCCCAAGCTCCACAGCACAGCGCTCAACCGCTGCGCCACCGGGGAGGCCCGACACAGGGATATTTTTGACAGGTAAGGACAGTCTGGTCAATAACTCTGCATGTGGAGGAGAAAGGCTGGGAAGTCATGGATTAAAAAGGAAGATGTGAGTGAAACCTGACAGAGACTCTGTAAAGAGAGAGGCAGGAAATGGTAACTTAGGTGTGTTTAAACATTATCACAAAGTTAAAAATTAACCAGGAAAGCCATACTTCCTTTCTCATCAGCCAAGTAACATCTGCTTCACTCTGAGGCTTAAAATATATTTATCTTTGATCCTTGGAAATATGGAAATTTGACTGAAAAGAGCAGTCTGTGGGGAACTCATTACTTTCCAAAATGGAATATGTGTTTGGTTCTTTTTGCTCAGGCCCCTGTTGCTATATATCTTCAATGACATGGAGCTTTTAATAAGAATGTAATTTGGAAAGGGATGGAGGGAAGGAGGGAAAGTGAGAGGGAAGGAAGGAGGAGGGGAGGGGAGGAGGGGAGAATGGACAGAGCATGGATGAAAATAAGTCTGTGATGAGGCTGGAATGTGATGTCTCACTGAGGTGACAGATGACCAAGGCTTCCTTAAGACATGAAAGAGTAGGTGGCATTATTTTGATCCTTTCTTTTTTGACCCCTTCGACCCATGGGGACGATATTTGGGGAGACTCAAGCTGAAATTCCGTGGTCACCAAAAATGAGCATAATGCCCTCTGAGCGACCTGGCCTCCAGGCACAGCACCAGAAAAGAGGCGATGCGCAGAACCCACCTTCTCCAGAACATGTGAGAAATCAGAAAACATTGAAAACAAGATGACCACACCCACTGGCCTCAGGCTCTGCTAAGGTGCTCCCTTCAGTTCTGGGGACTGAACAGATGTGCCCCTGGACTTCTCCAGAAATGGGCCGCCATGGGGCTCCACAGTGGTGTCTTAGACGCGCAGAATGTGCCCTCTCATCCTCAGCTGTGAGCAGTCTGGCTTGGACGGTGTCTCCTTTTTTGAAGAACGCGACCACGAGCTCACCGCGCAGGTCACGTCCCATGATTCTTGCAGCTGAGCTAGTCCAGCTCTGCTCACAGCTAGAGGCCCTCCTGGTGGCTGTGCCTCCTCTGGTCTCCAGTGAGGCCAGAGATGGCCTCGAGGTTGAGATAACAGACTGTCTCCAAAGCTTCAAACTGGGCCATATAAGCCCAGGTTGCGGGCAGCTTGGGAGATCCTGGGCGTTTTCCTCTGGGGAAATGGGTAGTGAGCTCGTTTTCCAGACCGGTGTGGGGCCCGTCTGGCCGGAGGGCACTGAAGGCTGACTTCTGAAGCAGATTCCACAGCCTCTGCTTGGGTCCTGTCCACCTGACAGTCCCCCTGAGTCCCCGGCAGAGTCATCTGATTGTTCTCAAACACGCCTGGTTCGCCTTCCTGAGGGAGCCTTTGCTCCGACGCCATGTTGTGTTTTGCTTGACGGCTGGATTCCTGGGGGAAGGTCTGGAACCAGCGGTGCATCTCTAGGTGCTGGTGCCAGGGCGACTCGGGCACCTGAAGACCGCCCCCACGGGCCTCCTCAGCGGCCCTGTCAGCCTCAGGCCCCACCTCTTCCGGGCACAGCGAGCGCCTCCTCTCCTTGTTAATCCAGACGCCGCTGACCATGGCCTCTGTGGGAGCCGGTGTGGTCTCTCCTGAGGAAGCAAGACACAGTGGCGTCACCATAGGAAGGTACATGGGCAGCTCTCATTTGGGGGTCTCGGAGCTTTCAGGAAGGCTTTGTCCCAAACTTAGAGAGGCCAGGTGCTCAAAACATGGCGGATGTGTGTGTAAAGGACACACGCTTGATTCTGGGTAGCTCTGCTCACACATCTGTGCCTCCTCCTCACCCCATTCATACAAGCTGTCTGGGGGAGACACACACACACACACACACACACACCCATACATTCAAAACCCCCACCCTCTCTCACACACACAAATGATTCGCTCATTCACCTAATATTTATCGAGCAGATATGTGCCAGGTGTGACTTATTCTAGCTCCTGGGAAGCAGTAAACATGGAGACAAAATTCCCACCTTCGTGAATGTATTTGAAGGGAGTTGAAAAACAGGCAAATGACTATATAACACAATTTCAGGTGGTCCCAAGGCTGTGGAAAGATGCTCAGGCTGGCAGAGTCTAATAATAAACCGAAGTGTTTAGAGGGAGGGGAGGAGGCCTAGCATGCACCAGGGAACAAGACTTTTGGGCTGAAAGAACAAGAACGGGCAGAGCAACTGGGCACACAGGGTCACCCCCACACAGATGGACTCACACATTCCCCATTGGGAAGATTGTTCGTAACTTGCAGGACTTTGTGCTCTGGGATTATAATGGCACTCCCGTCTGAGATGGATGCAGGAGGCGCTGTTTTGGAAGCGGCTCCCTTGAGGACTGGCCCTAGCCTTCCATCCCACAGATGCTGTTCCTGCGCCTGAAGCCGCTGCGCCTCTAGATGGGCTTCAGGGGTGAGACGCAGGCTGATGGCACTCTTCTTTCGCAGGGACATGTTGGTACTGCGTTGTGGAACATGATTGTAAATTATCAACTCTTGGGGGCAGCGAGGGTGGTGGGCATGGCCGAAGGCATTTTCCTGTAGGAAGGAGGCCTGTTCCCAGCCTGGACTTCCCTCTGAAGTGTCAGGGAAGCACCCTCCTGCTCTGTAGGTGACTGTCTGTAGGTGACAAAGTGCTCAGAAGCTGGAGTGAGGAGATGGTGCAGGAGGAATAAAATCAGAAGCAAGAGCCCGGAGCTCCATTTGTAGGAATCCAAGAGAAACAGGACCCATAGGTCCTGTGAACAGTCTGATAAACATGAATTCCAGGGTAAGACAAGGTTCGTACCTGCTGTGGAACCAGTTTTCTCAGCATGACCAACATGAAAACCTTTGCAAATGTCCAACACGCTGTGTACTCATTTGAGAACAGAAGAGTACAAAGGCATGGTGGAAGTACCTAGGAACCAGGATCCCTTCCACGAGGGGTTTAGAGGAAAGGGCCCAAGGTGGACAGGCGGGTCTCAGTGACAGAGAAACCTGCCTCTGTTGTCGGTCCCAGCTGGGGTCCACAGAGGAGGAAAGAGCAGGCCTGAAGAACACATGGCCTCTGCCCTGGAGCAGACTCTGCTGAGAAGCACAGCAGGGTAGTTCATTGTGTTCTGTCCACAGCTCTGAATGTGCCGTCCTCCTCTCTCCAAGCCGAAGAAGACTCCAGCAATTACCCGCAGAGCACAGGGGATTTTGTATGCTTTTCTATATGTTTGGTTTTGGTTGGTTGGGGATGACAGAAATGTTTTAATTATCTATATGCTCCCTTAATTTTCCATTCTTGGTCCAGTTTGTTAAGGATACCAGTTGGGGGTCTCCCTGGTGGCCTAGGGGTTAAGTCTCATTGCTATCACCTCTGTGGCCTGATTTCGATCCCTGGCCAGGTAGCTGACCCACATGGTGCAGCAGACCTCTCCTGTCTTGCCCGCTGTGTATTTTAGTAGATCTGCCTGTTCTCCCCACTCTATCTCTGGTGAATCCTCTCATCCCCCACACCTCTGGCCTACACCCCAATTCTTTTACAGAATAAATAAGGATACCAGTTGGGGAAGGGACATTTTGAATTCGTCCTTGATTTCTCTCTTAGATAAAGGAATGGAATGGAGATCTCACAGCAGGACTCTTGGGAATGCTGAATGAAATGTACATCGAAAACACCCAGCTCAGACAGGAAATCCCTCCCCTAACCCCTTTCTACATGAAGTGAATCCACAGTGCCTTCATGTGACAAAGCATATGCCTTGGGGCACCAACAACTGGTGCAGTGGAATCTCATAGACTTGGGAGCAGCTCAGAGTCTCCTGGAGCCCTTATGGGGTCAGCAGGGACCTCATTTCTAGAACCTAAATCCTCTCCATATT
Organism: Scalopus aquaticus; assembly: GCA_004024925.1. NCBI lineage: Eukaryota > Metazoa > Chordata > Mammalia > Eulipotyphla > Talpidae > Scalopus > Scalopus aquaticus. The sequence goes on along the minus strand of PVIJ01016698.1, from coordinate 15,155 downwards.
GCTAAGACATGAAGCAAGCTAAATCTGTGGCCCTTCCTTTCAAAAATCAGCTCCCAGAATACCTGGCCATCCAAGTATGTCCCAAATGTCGTAAGACATGGAAATCTAGCTTTAGTTGGAGCCCATCTCAGCGATGACTCTGCCCTCCTAGGTCTCTGGTTGTACTGGATCAGTATCTTTTAAACCCCTCTTCTCACCTGGCTTCACAAAATTACTGTCTCCTGATTTTCTCCCCCATTTAGGAAAAAATTTCATTGTGGTACAGCACGTGCAACATTAAATGTATCATCTTAACCACGAACCAGCTCTGTGGCGTTAAATACCTTCACATTGTTGTACAGCCAAACTCCAGAACTTTTTCAACTTCCCAAACTAAAACTCTGTACCATGAAACTATAGCTGTCCCTTTCCCCTTCCTTTGCCCCTGGCAGCCACCCTCCTGCTTCTGTCTCTATGAATTTGACTGCACCAGGTACCTCCTCTAAGTGGACTCACTCAGTGTTTGTCCTTTTGTGACTGGCTCCTTTCGCTTAACATAATGCACTCAAGGTTTGTCCACGTCCTAGCCTGTGTCAGAATGACCTTTTTTATTCCTTAATATTCCTTTTCCTCATTTTTACTGCTCTCTGGCTTCTTTTCTTCTCCTTTAAATATTTGAATATCTCAGAACTCTCATTTTTCTCCCCAGCCTCTTATCACTTTACACATTGAGCCTCCACAATTTTATCCATGTCTACTCCAGCTACACCTACATGTTGATGCCTTCAAATCTTCTCCAGCCCAAATTTCTCTCCTGAGTTCCAGGCTCATTGGAAGTTCTACCAACTATCTACAGTGCAGCATATTGACAGACAAACTGCTCCCTCCCTACCAGAAGTCTCTTTCTCCTGGATCCCCCATCTCCATCAATGCCACCACCACCTGCCCTGAGGCTATCGTGCAGGCAAAATGACCCTTTGGGCTCCATTTTTATAGCATCTTTTCATTTTATTTTTATGATCCCACTCTGATTTCTCCCTGGAGAAACCTTACACCTGCTGCCCAGCCCAGGTCTTAAAGGGTCCTTCCAACTCACTCATGTGACTTAGTGACCTGTTCTCAATCAGCCCATAAGTCCCTGAGGAACTTTTAGGTGCTAAATCATTTAATTCCTACAGCAACTCTAAACCTTTGGCTCCACAGTTATTTCCAACTGCAGGTGAGGAAACTGAGGCAGAGAGAATTTGCAACTTCTGCAAAGCTGCCCACAGCAAGTAAATGGCAAAGCTTATAGCAAGTCCATGCTCACTCCTTTCTCTAGTGCATTGCTTCTGACAGTTATAGAAAGCATGCAGAATTGCAGCCTGCCAGAAGGGTCCTGACCTGGAGGTCAGACATCTTCATGGACCCTGGGGCTCCTTCTTGCAGGGCCTCGGCATAACTTATCACCTGGCAGTGGTGGAGTGACCCTCGCAGGAGAAAGGGCCAGCAGGAAGGGTGTGGGCAGGGCATGGTGAACTCTAGCACATAATGGGTTTGGGACGTCACCAGTACATTCCAGACACTGAGTTGAATAGCAGGTGTGTTAAGCAATGTGCTCCCATTGGATAGGGTCTTAATGTAATGTTTGCTGAGTGACAAAGAATAAACACCCTTAAGGATGGAGTGGGTTTAGGAATATTTCTGTTTATGCCCTGCAGAGATGGGATGGGGGGCTGTTTTGCTGTTCCAGTTTAGAGCAAATGGATCCCACTAATTGGCAAAGGTCAGGTGAGAGGAGATGGGTTTCTTCAGCCCAGAGAGCCACTTCTGTTTCCAAAAGACACACACTTCCTGGCCCACACGGTGAGGTTCTTCTGCTCCCGAGTCCTTTTAGCCTGGGTGGGGCGGGCCACTTGATGAGTCCGCTGAACTTCCCATGTAACACAGAGACTCCTCTGTTAGAAGACGAAGGGCCGGGATTTGACGATGCTGGCCGAGCCCTGTGTTCCTGACTCCAGCCTGGACTGAAATTGAGTTCCCGTGGGGAGGAGGCTTGGCCCCTTGAGGAGGGGGCTTTCCTGTCTCATTGTGTGCCCCTGGCTATGCATGACGCTGGAATGAGCACGCTCCGCAAGCCGGGGTGCCTGTGGATCCCTGAGTCTTGGGCTACCTCTGACAGTGCCAGGCTTGGAAACAGTCTCCTCTAGGGAGCCAGTTCCTCTGGTTTGCCCCAAGTGCCTTGGTGAGACGAGCCAGGAGGCAGAGCTCCCACCTCCCCACCAGGCCCAGCGGCTGGCCCGAGCCCCACTCACCAGGTGGACCAGTCCAGCAAGGTCAGAACAGAAGAGCAGAGACCTGAACACAGCTCACCAGGTTCCTGGTTGCGCCTCCGGGCTCAGTTAGAAGGGGACTGCGCCAGGTAGAGCTGCCCAGCGCCAGCCTCCTGCCCGCCCGCCCTGAGCCTGCTGCCCTGACTACAGAGAGCCAGAGCGCTCTGGCCCTGCCTGCCCTGCCTCCACTCAGCACTCATGCTCTTCCCGCCCACAGCCAGGCCCTCCTCCCTCCTCTTCTGCCCAGCACCTGCCAGCCCTACCTTTTGGGTACACCACCAGGTGCGTCTGGGACCTCTGCTGCCGTCTCAGGCCTTCATACTGGGCTCGCAGGAGCTGGATGCTGAGCGGGGGTCCGTTGCTCACGGCCTGAGTTCCAGAGCCCTGAGCCATGAGGGGAGACCCCGGCTGCCAGAAGTGGGGCAGGGCAGGGCACGGGCAGGACAACCCCTTCATCCGGACCAGATCCGGGAGAAAAGCAAATACAGGTGCGGGGGTGGCAAGGTCAGGCCAAGGGAGGGGGGAGGAGGAGGAAAGGGAGGCGGAGGGGGAATTGGGTAGGGAGAGAGGGAGGAGAAAAGTGGGGTGAATGTCGGGTCAAGTAGAAAGGTGGGAAGCAGTCAAACTAAGGGGAGGCAAATAGAAATGTGAAAAGTCGTGAGGCAGTAGAAGGGGTGGCTAAGGGGAGAAGCATAAGGCCAAGGTAGGAGGAAAACTGAGGAAAAGGGTGTCAGAAAGCGATGGTGGCAATCAGTGGGTGAGAGGAGAGGGAGCCGGAGGCTGAGGGGCAGGGGACGAGGCGGCACAGAGGGATGGAGGGAAAGGAGAGCACAGCTCCTCAGAGATCTGAGGGCTCCAGGACTCGCCTTGTTCCAGGTCCTTCGCTGCTGGATCCTAAAGTTTCAAGTCCAATTCCAAGAGCTACAGCAAACTCTCCCTTTCCTGGCAGCTGAAGCTGATGCCAGGGAATGCCAAACGCCTGCCCGCCCCGTGCACGCCTCGCGGACAGAGCCTGCACCTCTCAGCAAACCCGCCCTGTGGGCTTGCACTTGGCACAAGGAGCTCTCATAAAGCCGGTGCCTGGGAGGGCCCTGCGGCCATGCCCGAGGGAGACCCAGCAGCCCCAGGCACCCCCAGGAGAAAGCCCAGCTCCTGTCAGCTGCAGGACGACTGAGCCCAGGGGAGAACTGGCCCCTAGTGAGCCCCACCTCTTTGACATTCGATCCATGCCCTGTCTCAGCATTTTCCAGCCAAACAGTAAGTTGGTATTTACCTTACCCACAGCTAGGCGTGCCCTCACTCTCTGCCCACCAGCCACAGCCTCTCCGTATCCCTTTTGAATCCTAGGCCCTCCCTGTCCTTATTTCATTAGGTTAATGAAGCTCCTCCCATCTTCTTCTGCCTTGGAGCTAGCAGATTACCTAGTTACTTAGTGCACCCTCAGAAACTTTGGAAATTGAGCAGAGGCTCAATTTCTCATCCGGAGACTAACTGGATGGACATAGTCTTGGGATGTGAGGGGGTGAGAGAGATGGAGTAAATCATTCCTTAATGCTTCAGTTTGCTAAGGTTACTGTAACAATTTGTTGCTTATTGTCTGTCTCCCAGTTCTGGGGGCTTGAAGTCCAAGATCAAAGTGTCAGCAAGGTTGATTCCTCCTGGGAGCTCACTTCTCACCTAGCTCTGGAGGTTTGGTGGGAAACTGGCACTCCTTGGCTTATAAAACATCACTTGTTCTCTGCCTCACATTCACAGTGCTCTCCCCACGTGCAGGCCTCTAAATCCTAATTTCCCCTTTTTCTAAGGTCACAGGTCATTTTGAGGCCCGCTCTAATGGCCTCATCTTTATTCAACTAATTACACCTGCAATGACCCTATTTCCAAATAACGTTCTGGGGTAAGAGCTTCCTTCCATGTATCAATGGGTGAGGGCGATACAATATTTTTTTTTAAGATTTATTTTTATTTATTTATGCATACAAGAACTGGGTTGTAGGCTAGAGGTACGGGGTGAAGGGGGCGCAGAGAAGATTCACTAGAGACAGAGTGAAGCAGAACAGGTGGATCTACTGAATTACACTGCTGAGGTGAGCAGCGGGAGAGGCAGGAGAGGTCTGTTGTGCCATGTGGGAAGCTCCCTGGCCAGGGACCAAACTTACGCTGCAGTGGCTGCAGATAGCTTGATAGGGCTGAGACTTAACCCCTGTGCCGAGGGCATTGCAATTTAGCCCATATCAGGTAGAGAAATGGTAGTTCCACTCACAGATAGGAGCAGGTGGAGATGGGGAGAGGAAGAATTTGTTTAGATGTTACTTTTGAGTTGCCTGTGGCCTTTGAGTCATCAGAAACCTGATAGATCTCAGCTGGAAATTCAGATATTACCATTTGCATGCTATAGTTCATTATTGAAGAAGTTTATCCACCTGGCAGGTGTATAGAGAATGAAGAGAGAGCCCAAAGCAGCTCTTTCTTCTCTTGTTTCAGCCTCCACGTTACCTTGTTCAGTCTCATGCTCGATGGGCAGGAGAGACCCGTCTCTGTGTTCCTACTTTCTTCCTCCTCTCTTGTCCCATATCTAACCTCTTTGGGTGTCTGGTCATCAGTAAGTTCTAACTATTAAAATAAGGAGTGGGGCCTCCCTGGTGGCACAAGGTTTTAAGTATCAGCACTATGAAGCTGTCGGCAGCCACTGCAGCAAGAGTTCAATCCCCAGCCAGGGAGTTTCCCACATGGCGCAGCAGACCTCTCCTGCTTCGCCCTTCTGCTCCCCTCATCAGTGTACCTCAGTAGATCCGCCTGTTCTGCTCCCCACTCTGTCTCTGGTGAATCCTCTCACTGCCCCACACCTCTGGCCTGTACCCCAGGTCTTGTGTGCATAAATAAATAAATCTTTAAAAAAATAAAGTAAGGAGTGAATATTCTAGGCTGAGGAGCATCTACATAACTGCTACTTGGCATTATTTCTTTAAAAGTCTCACTCTTTTCCCCACCTGCTCAAGTTACCCTCGTTTGGGTTGGGTGGGGCTTCATTGGTCCCACTCCTGGAAGAGGGTTTTAAGGACAAAATGTCCTCCCTGGCTCACCACAAGAGAAGAGAAGTTTCCAGCCATTATGTGTCTTATAACTGAATGCAATTCTTAGCTGAAATCTTAGACTCGAATGAGATTTTCAGTTTAGGAGGTATCTTTAATTGGAGAAGTCAACCTCAGAGAAGAACAATATTTAAGGGACAGACAAAAAAAGTAATCTTGAAAACTGGAAAAGCAAAATCAAAATGATATGGGGGCAAAATCAATAAAGTGAGACATCGGAGACTGTAAGGAAGGAAAGGAATGGCACAGAAGCTGAAGGGAAAGCCACAAAGTGGCACAAAATAGGGAAGACCCCGTCCTGTCTCCCTACCTATAGAAGGGAGGACTCAAGTGGATGTTGAACAAATCCATAGTGTCACCTGACCTAATTCCTAAACGACTAAGCAATTTCGAGATGCAAGAAAATAGAGAATTTTTAAAAATCTGTGCTATATAATTTAAAAACTCTATTTTCTCCCAAACACCTTTTGTATAAGTTACTTTTGCATTTTTTGTTTACATTACTCCACAGACCTCTGGTGCAAAGGTCACATCACACAAAACCATTATAATATGCAAAGAGCTGGATATCTATATATTTGTTCTCTTTTTAGCAAATACAAAGAGTAATCGAAACAAATGATAGCGCTTTGATGCTTGGTCACATTTTAACCAGAGGCTGTGTAAGTCTTTAAAGGTTAGATTTATGGTACAGAAATAATAGAATCGTTTTGTCTTCTTAAAACATAGGCACATTTAATTTTGATTTAAGATTTTTAAAGAAATTTAAGTATAGATAAAATTTTAAACATTTTAAAGAAACATAAAATTCACCTTTTCAGGAACTTCAAAGTGAACAGGTCTGGGGCATTTGGTATAGTCACAGTCCTGTATAGCCATCACCTCTGGTTACAAAACGTGACATCAACCCTCATGGAAACCCCAAGCCCATTGCCAACTTAGTCTCCCTTCCCCTAGATCCCCAATCCCCCTCAATCATTAATCTACTTTATGTCGCTATGGACTTGCCTCTTGTGGATATTTTATATAAATGGAACCGTGTAACATGTGACCTTTTCTGTCTGAAGTTCTTCATTCAGCATAAAATTTTCAAGGTTCATCTGTATCGTAGCATGTATTAGCACTTCATGCCTTCTCCGGTTGAACAATATTCCATTGTAGGAAATAATCACCTTTTGTTTACCCTTGAGTAGATGGACATTTTGGCGGTTAAGAATAACACTGATATTGGGTGGTTGGCAATAGAGCTGATAGGAATCCATGTGTAGGTTTTTGTTTGGACACCTGTTTCAGTTCTTTGGGGTACTCTGCTTGGAATAGAATTGCTGAGTCATAGGGTGATTGTTGTTCTCATTGCAAAACTTCCTTGGCTGAAATTGTGTTGCAGTGTAATGATATTAAAAGATTGCTGCATTGTGGGTTCTGGTTTTGTAGCCATGCAAAGAGCTGTGACTTACACATGCTGCCTTTGCCATTTAGTTGATGCATGTGCTAGGTTTTCTGGAAAGCGGATCATAGTTGATGTTTCTTCGTGTAATGACAAAATAACTCCCGGGCCAGAAACAAGATTTTCAGAGGGAAGGATGTCTCCTGACCTTTTTGTCTTTCTTTTCTCTGCTCTGTTACTTCAAATAGATTAAAAGTTGACTATGAAAAATGCATCCAAGTTCTTCCGGATTTGTTTTGCCATAGTTATCACCTATGCACTACTGCTTTATGTAATGATTATGTAAAGTCATGAAGTGAGTTCCAAAGTAATTTAGTGATTATCTGGGTGGAGTGTACAGCCAAAATACTTGAGTTTGAATCTTGGCTCAGCCGCTTAGTAATCGTGAAATCTTGTCTCTCAATCCCGCTGTGCCTATTTCCCCATCTGTCCTATGAAGTTTATAATAGCACCTTTATTAGGACGTAAAGTTCTTAGAATAGCGGTTGGCAGGAGGTCAGCTCAGTAAGAGTTTTTTTAAGATTTATTTATAAGTATAAGTTGGGGTGCAGGCCAGAGGGGCAGGGTGGTGAGAGGGTTCATCAGAGACATAGTGGGGAGCAGAAGAGGCAGATCGACCGAAATACACTGCTGAGGGGAGCAGTGGGCAAGGCAGGAGACGTCTGCCTCGCCATGTGGGAATCTCCCCGGCCTGGCATTGAACTTGCGCTCCGCAGCTGCTGACAGCTCCACAGCGCTGCTCAACCGTTTGAGCCACCAGGGAGGCCCTCAATAAGAGTTTTTTTGAATACGAGTTCACAAAATGCTCCAGAAAATGGCAAGGCCTTTAATCAAGGTAAGTTAATGTACAAGTTCTTCTAAAGGGATATATTACTGATTTTAGTATGGAATAATTTCTTATAATTAATTGCAAGTCTTATAATTAAATGTCAAGAGATATTTAAAAACAATTTTATTAAAGACAAAACACAATGTACTACAATAATAACAGCCCCCACTTTTTGGTCTTGAAGTCAAGTTTCCAGTCCTTTAACATTTATTTACTCAACAAACGCTTGTAATTGAGCAGACATTATTATCATAAAGCTTGCAGTTCAGTGGTGGGGACAGACGTGAACAACAAGTTGACTAACAACTGCATGATGGCATAAGAACAAGGTGAAGACAAATTAAGTAATGTAAATAAAGTTACATGGGGAAGTTCCTGGCCTTAAATGTGCCATTATAAATGTTATCTATGGTTATTTTATTCCAATATTGTTATAATTAATGGTTTTTCACCAGTTTCAAAAAAAAAAAAATCCATCTTTAAGTTTCCTGCCCTCTAGTGGGGACATTGAGTCATAGCCACACAAGCAACTGAGCAAGGTTGATTATTTTTGCAGTTTCAGCGGCTGTTTAATGGGCTCAGCTGGTAGGACTGTCAGATAGGCCCAGGACACCAGCCTCACAGGGCCCCACACGTTCGCGAACTCCTGCAGAGGCTTTCTTAGGATGCTCCGTGCCTTGCCCTCACCACCGCCCAGGGGAAGTCATCTACAGTCAGCTGCCTGTGAAGTGGGGGTGGGGGGCGGGGGTGGAAGTTCTACTGAATAGGGCTCCCCAAATAGGAGGGTGATAGGCCCAGCTAATCAGCCATCAAAATAGACTCAGACAAAGTCAACTAATCCACAAAGAAAGGAGTTGGAAAGTATTTGATGATGGCAGAGCATCTGGGTCACGAAAGGCTGTTCCTCCCAACCACAGCCCAAGAGGGGCTTGTGACTGCTGCATTATTCCTACTTTTCTACTTTAGAAATATTTATGTTTGCATAGAAGAACTGGGGTGTAGTCCAGAGGTGCAGGGGGGTGGTGAGAGGATTCACCTGAAACAGTGGGGAGCAGAACAGGAGGATCTGCTGAAACACACTGCTAAGGGGAGCAAGAGATGAGAAAGGAAAGGTCTGCGCCATGTGTGGGTTAGCTCCCTGGTGGGAATTGAACTCAGACCACAGCAGTGATAGCCCTGAGACTTACCCCAGGCCACAGTGGGGCTGAAAACTCAGATCTGGGGGATTAGAAGGAGACAGAGACCTAAAGGAGCTCCTTTCTTCCAGCCCCTGCCGAAGCACTCCCAGCCATCTGCGTCTCTGCAAAAAGACCTACCAGGAGGGTGAATAGAAAGAAGTTTCTCCAAAACTAGCTGGCTTAATAAACAACCATTTCGATAGTTGGGTGGTTCTCAGCCTCTACTGCACCCTGGTCAGTTTTAAAGTACCAGTGCCCAGACCTCTCTTCCGGTGTTTGGATTCAGTAGGTGTGTGGTGAAGCCCCCGCAAAATAACTTCACAAAGTAAATCAAGGGAAGCTTTAATGTGCAGTCAGGATTTAGAACCCTCGAGGTAGTTTAAAACACCTTAGGATGGACGTGACCTGACCATAGTCAAACAGAAAGCAGTTCTCAAGACTGTGGCCCCAACTGGGGAAGGTTTTCCATCCATGATCAGATTCAGAATGAGCTAATTAAAGGAAAGCTTAACGTTTATGAAACAAGGGATCAAATTGCTCCTAGATGTTCAATTAATTTTAAAGCTTCACACAAAATGCTATCTGATAACCTGATTCAAGTTGTATAACCCAGTTATTTTTAAAAGAGGGTTTGCTCTAAGTGGAAGAACATCTAATCTCTTATCTCCATTCTGCTCAGGTTTTTATACCACGAGATACCGTTTACAGGGTAGTAGAATAAACATGAACTTTGGTAGCAGAAAGGAGTGCAAATTCAATGCTGCCAGTCATTAGCTCGGGACCTTAAAGTGGGGATAAAAATATCTGCTTCTGGGGAGGCTGGCAAGGATGAAATGGATGGCGTATTTGAAGCGTCCTTGCTTGGTCTTGATGCTGGAACTGGGTTAACTCAGGCTAAAGGTAAAGCTGTTCAAGGAAAAACAGGAAGAAGATTTCTGACCCAGCGCCGCCTGACCAGTAATGCTCCCTGGGCCACGTGCTGCCTGGACTGTTACTGAGTTGCAGGCCTCTGCTGTCTTCCGCCTGCACCGCGGTTGTCTGAAGAGCATGTTGATTTGTGCCCAGACATAGATATGGGCAACAAACCCCAGGAGCACTTACTGCAAGTCCTGCTGCCCTCTCCTTTTGCTTTCTGCAAAGATTTCCACTGCATCTACTGACTTTTGAATCCCAGGAAGTTTTGCTAATAGCCCTGGGCTTGCAGAAACCACCTACGTTGAATGAGCCAGGTGAGAGCCTGCAGCCTCTCGCTGTTACTGTCTCCCGCACGGGATGCTAATCTAGTGATTCTCCTTCCCAGCTGCACATTGAAATCACCTAGGAACTTTGAAAAGTTTACTGATGGCTTTGCCTTGTTTGTAGCAATTAAATTAGACTCTGGGAGTGAGGCGGCAGCTATGGGTATCCTTTTGAAGCAAATCTGGTAGATATGGGTAGCCAGGGTTGAGGATGACTATTCTAATACATCCACTGCCTCCTGTGGCCTCTCTTCTCCTGCCTCAAAGTATACTAAGGTTCCTTTCTTCCTAAAGCACTTTCCCAGCCTGCATCTCAGAGACCGCAGGCAGGCAGACTGCAGGTGTAGCCGGGAATGTTGATGGGCCAGTCATTAGCTACTGCGGGCCTCCGGACGCAGCTATGAGGAGCCCCTACTGTGCCCTCCTGGCCAGCTCCTGAGCTAGTGGTATCCGCCCTCCTCCCTGCCACTCTGTTGTCCCCACTGCAGACAATGTCCCATGGAGATGCCAGAGGACCCCAGAAGTTCAACTCAAGGTACGAGTGGTTGCGGAAGAGGGAATAAGGCTGCCTGGGTGGGTGCAAGGCCCGGCCACAAGCTGTATCCCCAGGTCTCTGTCTTCACGTGTTTGATTCTTTTGCCTGCATCTGGTCTGCAGGCCCTCTGCAGGCCCTCTGCAAGGCTACAGGGGCGGCGGGGGGAGACGGCTGGAACAGTGTGGCGTGTTATGGAAACTAGTTGCATGGTGGGATCTTTAAATTTTGACTTGAAATTGAATTTGAAATCTGTTGGTTGGTACTGTCACAATGAATTTTTTTAAAGGTTTGTGTAGGTATTTATTTTTTATAATTTATTCATTCATTTATTTATATTTATTTTACATCATTGTTTATTTTTGTACAGTGTTTGCTTTCTCTCTCAGGTGTAGTCCCTGTAAAATTTCCACCACCAACTCACCCATGCATCACCGCCATAGTCCCTTGTGCTCTTCCCTCCCCTGTTTTGGCCCCTCTCTCTCCCACTCTCTTACAGAATGTCTCTGATTTATAGTTGACTGTTAACTTTGGTTTTTTAGTTATTGTTATTATTTTTTTGGTCAAGAAAAAATTTTTTTTTTGGACAAGAAAAAACTGGCTCTTTCAATATCATTTCAGAGAATGGTTGTTAAATTCTTTTAAATTGTTATCAACTATTTGTGATTTAAATTTTGTTTCTTGTTGATGGTTACCGAAGTCGTTTTATGGAGATGTTGGGTTTGGAGAGTGGGGTCGTTGGGTTCACTCTGAGAAAAACTTTACCAGAGCTTTGCTTTCAGCGGCACTGGGAAGTTTCCCAGGTGAGTTTCTCCTGAAGACAGAGGCGTTAGTTATATCCAAAAGGGCAGGTTTATTCTAAAAGGGAGAGAAGAATAAAGGACACTTGCATAAACACAAGTGGGCAGAAACAGCTGCCCTGAAAGGGTCAAGTTTGTTAAAAGAGGGGCCTCCTACATGGTCGCAGGTGGGAAGCCTTGGGAGAAGCTGCCTCTGCTGAAGGAGAAGCCCCGGCTTGGTGACAGGTAATGCGCAGGCAGGAGACCACTGCCTGCGGAGGGAGAGTTGGTGAGGAGCTCCTGCATAGGCACTGCTGGGCAGAAGGACTGCTGCCCCGTGCCAGTGCAGAGATGGCACTGATATAGGCTTCTCTTTGGGAGGGGCTCATTCCTTTGAGGAGTGGTTTGTTTTGTTGATTTTGAGTAACTATGTAGAATTTGAATAAACGACCAGAGATGTCACAAAGGTCTTCAGTCTCCACGTCCTTACTCCCCATCTGCACGTGACACTGTAACAGCAGTGTGGCACCTGCTTGGTTGCGCCCCTGCAGCCTTGGCACCTAAGGGTTTTTCACTTCTATAGCTGGTTTAATGACTATGTTAATTCTACCTGCAACTCCAGCTCCTGGCATTGGGTGAACCAGGTTTCTGGTCTTGTGGTGCCTCCTATTCAACTTTTTCACTCTTAACACTTTGTGTGCCAGTGCCTTTTAAATTTACCAGCCCTTGGGGCCGGCCATTTCCTGTGCCACCGCATGAATGGCATAAGCATTCAATAAAACACATACAACTCCTGAAATACTGGATATTTAAAAAACTGTAATGTCTCTCATAAAACACCTTACACTTTCACCAAAACAATGTGTAAAGCTTCTAGACTGAGTACGATCAAAGAAATAGCTCCTAATTGTTCCAAATAAATCCACCGTGGCGTGAAAAATCAGAGACTAGATGAACAAGTATTAATACGTGAGTGGCCACCTGATACTGGTGACAAAAAGCACGTACTAATACGTGAGCGGACCACAAAGTGTTAACCCCCATCAGTTTCTAGCTGTAATATGAAAAGGAGAATATAAAAAGTTGGATTAGGGTTTGTTGCATACCCTATCCAAAAAATAATCTTTAAGATCTTCTGTTTATAATATCATATTGTCTCCAAATAGTGATCATGTCACTTTTTCTTTTCTTATTTGGATTTCCTCTATTTCCTATGTTTGTCTGATAGCTCTTGCCAAAACCTCTAATACTACGTGAAGCAAAAGTAGCGAGAATGGACATCCTTGTCTTGTGCTGGAGCTTTTGGGGAGAACTTTGTTTTTCCCCATTGAGTATTATTTTGGCTATTGATTTGTGAAATAATGGCCTCTATAATTTTGAGGTAGGTGACTTTTCCCCCCATCTTGTTTAGAGTTTTTATCATAAAAGGATGTCGAATCCTATTGAATGCTTTCTCTGTGTTCTCTGTAATATCTATTGAGATCGTGACTTTTATCTTTACTTTTGTTGATATGATGCATTAAATTAATTGATTTATGTATATTAAACTAGCCTTGCATCCCTGGGATGAATCCCACTTGATCGTGATGTATAATCGCCATGATATACTGTTGAATTTGATTTGCTAGTATTTTGTTAAAAATTTTTGCATCAGTATTCTCAAGGATATTGGTCTACAGTGTTCTTGTTCTGTCTTTGGTTTCAGTATTAAGATAATGTTGGCATCCTGAGATGTATCGAGGAGATTCTTTATATTTTTAAAAACAATTTAAACGAGGTGGCCATTAGTTTTTTAAGTTTGATAAAACTCATTTTAAAGCCATTTGGTCCTGGGCTTTTGTTTTCTGAAAGATGTTGTGTTACTGTCTGAATTTACTTGTTTGTGATTGATCTGTTTGTTCATTCTATTTGTTTCTTCTTGGTTTAGTTTTAGATTATTTGTATTAAAGGTAATTGAGTTTAATAATATGTAATTGTTCATAGTAATCTCTGTACTTCTGTGTGCTATCTACAGTGATTTCTCCTCTTTCATTTGTACGTCTGTTAATATTTTCCCCTCTTTTTTCCATTAATCTAGCTAGGGGGTTATCTATTTTCTTTCTCAAAGAACCCACTCTTGGGTTCACATTTTTGTACAATCTTTTTGATCTTTCATTGCCTTCTTATTTTTTATTTCCTTGGGTTTTATTTATTCTTCTTTTTCAAGTTGCTTTAAATGTGATAATGCAGGGAGAGGGACACCCCAGAACCCTCTGACAGGCCCACTCTGCATAGGTTCTGGCATCCACTGCATCAAGGCGAAACATACTCTTGCGTGTAAGACCTTTAATGGAAAGGAAATGTAATATAATTAGTGTGCAACAAAGAAAAGGGAGAGAATGAAGTTTATAAATCAAGCACTTGAAATTACCCATCCCCCTGTGGGTAAATGCCCTGCCAAATAGGGTTGGCCCAAAACAGAGCTACTGAGGCCCGAAAGCTTGCAGCAAATCTAATGCATGTTCCCGTGGGGACCGATGGAAAAGGGTCAAGATAAAATCTGAATCAAGATAAAGCTGCCATTGTTACCTCCCCAGGCGTCTCTCACCCACATCTGTCTCAACCTGTCCAGGACCAAGAAGCAGTTACAGTTTCCTCACATGTCTCTGCTCCATGTGTCTCCTCCAGGCCTCCTTCTTGCTCTCAGCCCTTCCTCATTCCTTCTTCAGTCTCCAGCTTCTTCTCCTCCCTGCTCAGCTCCACTCTTCCTTGGGTGGGGTAAAGGACCTGCAACCTCCCCTTTCCCTGGGGTCCACCCTGTTACAATAATAGACTGTGTACTTGGGATTTTCCTTTTCTTTTTAAATTATGGGTTGTATTTTAACTATGTACATCTCAAGACCACTTTTACTGCATCCCATAGATTCTTACAACTTCTCATTTTCATTCATGTCAAGGTATTTTTAAATTTCTGCTTTGATTTCCTCTGTCCAATTTAGCAGCATTGTTGTTTAATCTCCATGTACTCAGAGTTCTTCTGGTTTTTTCCTTAAGTTGAATTTCTAGTTTTTGGGCATTGGGATCACACAAAGTACTAGGTATAATTGCAGTCTAGATTTATTGACAACAGACTTGTGTCCCAAGATACGGTCCCTCCTTGGGAGAAAAAAAAAAACATACACCCCAGTTTTGGGGTGAAGTGTCCTCTATAGGTCTGCCACACCCATTTGGTCTAGTCCTCATTTAGAGCTGTTGTTTACTTATTTACACTTTGTCTTGTTGATCTGTCCATTGTTGGTAGTGGAGTGTCACGGTCCCCTGGTATTATTGTGGTGTTATCAGTACCTCTCCTAAGTTCTGTCACTAATTGTCTTAGGTATCTTAGTGCTTCATCATTTGGTGCATATAGAAGTGTTATTTCTTTTTGTTGTATTAGAGTCTTAATCATAATATATTGTCCTTGCTTATCTTTTTTTCCCACCTTTCTTAATTGAAGGTCGATTTTATCAGATACAAGTATCTGATTTTTTTTTTTTGGTTGCCCTTTGCTTGTATAACTGTCTTCAGTAGATTTAATTCTAAGTCTAGCTTGTCTTTGCTGGTGAGTTTCTTGTAAATAGCAGAATGCTGGTTTTTTTGTTTTTTATTGTTTTTTTTTTTTTTTTTTTTTTTTTTTTTTTTTTTTTTTTTTTTTTTTTTTTTTTTTTTTTTTTTTTTTTTTTTTTTTTTTTTTTTTTTTTTTTTTTTTTTTTTTTTTTTTTTTTTTTTTTTTTTTTTTTTTTTTTTTTTT
>PVIJ01016697.1:0-31874 GCA_004024925.1 Scalopus aquaticus | reverse complement strand
GACGCTCGTTCCTCATGCAGGGAAGAGCTCCAAATTCTAGATACCTTCTTTCATATTTTACCTTGAAAACAAAGCAACGCAGAAGCATTGATCCAGAACAAATGTCTATTTTCATACACGGAGAAGTTAAGAACTAATAGGTGACAAAATCTAGATGCAATTTTCACCAGTATTTCCAGTACATTAGTTCAAATAACGTGGTCTGTCTGAACCAAAAATACTCCCTCAAAATGAGGGAATCCAGGTGCATGCAAAAACACATTTGTCTATAAACTCCAGCACCTGGAATAAACTTAGCACATAGAAGGTACCCAGCCTTCTCTCTTGCCCTCGCCCTCACCCTCTCTCTCTCTCTCTCTCTCTCCCTCCCAACCTCCCTCTCCCCACTCTCTCTTTCTCTCCCTTTACCCCCTCCCTCTCTGTTCTCTCTCTCCTTCTCTCTCTGTGTGTTTTGTAGCCAAACAGATATGAGAAGGCCAGAACTGGATGGAATTCTTCTACAACAGCTAGATGGTTTTGAGAGATTTGGAATTATCATTTGCTTTCTGAACAGAATCTCTATGAGGACAACGATAGCCTGTTTTGCTCAAGGCCATAAACTTAGGATCCACAAGAGCATCTGGGCCAGACACTATAAATATTACTTATTTTGTGACCTGCTGTTGCCTTGCAGGCAGCAGCATTGGATGTGGCATGGGACAAGAGAGATGACTCAAAGTCCATGTGGAGGAGTGAGGAGACTAGAGGGGCCACACCGGAAGTCATGGCAGCCCCATCCAAAGGTGATCTCTTGTTTATTAGGATCAAGCACAAAGGTGGGGCACGTATTAGGGAGTGTCCATGCATGGGGGAAGCAGTTATTGGGGATGTAAACCAGGGTAGGGTGCAGGGACTATTGCCCAGGGAGCTCCGTTGTTCCTGCTGGTCAAAGCATTATCTCTATTCTACTATCTGCCTGCTGTTTTCAGCAGAGACTGGCTTCCCAGTCTGCTCCACATACCAGGACTTTTGCCTTTGGTGAGAGGCCCCGTGCATGGCCCTACACCTAGCTGGCAAGCAGGAACTCTGGGCACCAAGACAATATGCCTGAGAACAAGGGGGGCTGGGGATCCCACAACCTGTACTGTTAGTCTTCGGGCAGCAAGCCCCCCCCATTGCACCCAGCATAAGTACTAATATAAATATAAGATATAAGATTGTGATAATCTGTGTCTGACCTATGCCACGAGATATAGCTGAACACATTTAGGGAGCATTTATTTTGCTGTCTTATCAACAGTTACAGAAGAAAAGACTGAGAATGAAACCGTCGGCTCAGAAAGTACTGGGCCAATGGGGGGCTGTGAACGTGGCAGCCCACCCCCCAGGTGCCCATGAGAAACCAACCTTCACTGTCCTCACTGACATTTGGGGTGTATTCTGTTTAGCAACACAATTTAGCCTCTTCTCTTCCTACTTGTGAAGCTAATTGGTGACGAAGGATTATTAATTATAGAGAATGTCTGTTTAATCTTCCTTCTTCCCTCAACTACTACTTTGGTAAAATCCATCAGTATTTTTCACTCACTACAGCGCCTAAGTGGACTTGTTCCAAGGCTCCTTCCATCGGTTCATCCTGCATAAATCAGATCCTGATTCATCTGCCTTTGCCACATCCATGTGTAAATCTTCCTGCACATTCTTCGACATTCTTGTCCTCTGATATTCCCACGCTTTTAGAGATGCTAATTTCTCTGACAGAAGTCAACTTTCTTCCTTAGGTTGATCAATGAGCTCAAAGAAAACTATTTTAATAAGTGTTTTCTTATAGGGAGAACTGGCCACCCTTTTTCAGTTCATCTGATAAAAAAGGATGTTTAAGGGGCACCTATCATGCCTTTGGGATCTGCCTGAAGCATATTACACATGAGCACACACACGTAAATTGAAAGGTTAGGTGAAATTAATGAACAGCATGCCCCACGCTGACTCGGTAATTAAGTGGCCAGTGATGTTTCTAAATGGGCAGGCACTGCTGCCCCCTAAGCCTCTCTGTGGCTGCCCCTCATCTTTAATTATAGGACTCTCCCGTGGAAACACAGCCTATTCATCTCCCTACCCTGAGTGTCTACAAGAATATCTTGCTCATACTCAGTCTTCAAACATTTGCTGGATGAATTTATTATGAATGAGTAAAGCAGAGGGACCCATAACTTGCCTCTCCGTCTGTCTTAAGCTGGTAGTAAGTTGTTCCTTACAGATTGTTAATGACTTCTGAGTAATATACATACAAGAAAACATACATTTCTGAATTATAAATGAATCCACTAAGTAATTACAAAATAAAGTAATACCAGCTCCTTTGAAACCACCAGTGTGCTTTCTTTCATTAACACTCCTCTCTGTCCAACACAGTAGTAACCAACATTCTGTATTTCCAGTTAAACTTTCTCTTCCTTTTATTTTTTTGTGGTTTCATCGCCTATGGTTACATCCCACATAATAAAGAGTTTTGTTTTTCATTTTATGTAAGTGGAATGACATGTGACTTATTTAAACCAATATCAGGGTTTTGGTATTCAATCATGTAAATATGTTTATCTATAGCACATTGCATTCCCTTTCTTTGAACTGTATTTCACAAAATAAAATATAGCTTTACTTTATCTGACAGTGACGCTATGGATGGACTTTCAGCGTTTTTCATATATAAATATATTTGCCATTGCATATGGTGTTTCTACCTACACCTTCTGATCAAAATGTACAAGCATTTTTTCTAGGATATTTTCTTTTCACTGGAATTGCTGAGACATAAGGTGTGGACATATTCGATGTCACTGGGTAACAACCCACACCTGTGTGTGAAGAATGTCCTCAGGTTGCAGAACTCACCTTGCTGGAATCTAAGGTGAGCAGGAATTTATAAAGATAACTAAGATCTGAAGGAGGTAGGAGCAGAAATACCCTGGGTCATTCTTTCTACCTCAGACAGCTCTGAGATGTGACTGGTCTTCAGAGCTAACTTGAGGGGTCAGGACCAAAGTCATGTGCAGGGAATTGGGCTAGAGACACACACTGGGCTTATGCCCGTCTCTCTCCCCCTGCCTTTGATAGGTTTCCCCAAACACACTCTCCCTTTCACCTGACTCCTCACCTAGCAATTGTGCACTGTATGCTTTTAAGTGATGAGCCTCAGAATGCTGATTTGTGGGGTACAGGCATGCTGTGAGAACTGCAAGTGAAACTGGACCCCAGAAAGCTGCTGGAGAATTAGCATTCAGTTAGCAAAATGTCACTATGCAGAATGGATTGTGTCTAAAATATCATCAGCAGAGTTGGTCTTTTTTTCAATATTTATCAATTACATTCTAATTATCCACTAATGCATACAACAGAAGAAATTGCTTTTTATCATGAAGATTCTTGCTTTATCATTAATGGTTAGATTTTAGGGAAAATATTTATATTCATACATTTACATTTTATCTGTGGTGTGATCAGCATTTTATTCCATTAAATTTTTTCTCACTAAAACCTCCTCAAAGGCAGAGGTGCTTTCTCCCCAGTTTCTCTAGTCTGTCTATAGCACAGGAGGCTATAGGTCATATTTGAGATGTTGCACGGTAGACCTGACTTGATAAATATATCAGGCAATGTATAATTAATGTAGCTGAAAACACACAATATTAGATTCCTTAAAATAGATATTTTCAATTATCATATTTTTTTAGCATAAGGAAGTAATGTATGGAACACATTTCTGCCTCTTCGAAGTGTCTTTTATTGTCATATTTTCTGGATAAATAATTGCCATGATATATTACACACCTGTGATTGTTAAGGCGGCTTTTGGGCACCCCAGATTGTGGGCATCACCCCACTGGGGAAAAGTACAGTGTCAGGCAAACCTCAGTTTTAATCCTGCCTCTCATGAAGATGAACATGGCATTTTTTTTGAAAATTACTTAATCTATATATCAGTTCCCACCTCTGCAAAATTTTATCTATCCCATGATTATTAATACTTTAATCTCCATTTTTGCGCTTAAATCATAACTGATGTCTTCTAGGGTATGCTATTTATGACACTAATACTTTTCAGCAGAAAAAATAATTGAATGATTTTTATTTTTAATGAAGGACATTATCCCTGCTAGAGATTGCATTCTCTTATAATTATTAAATAAT
The DNA here is from genome assembly GCA_004024925.1 of Scalopus aquaticus. Taxonomy (NCBI): domain Eukaryota; kingdom Metazoa; phylum Chordata; class Mammalia; order Eulipotyphla; family Talpidae; genus Scalopus; species Scalopus aquaticus. The sequence continues at coordinate 27,704 of PVIJ01016697.1, read as the reverse complement.
GCCCTCCTGTCACCTCCTAATCATCAATCCCCTCAAATTTAATAGGATTTATGCATATGCAATGATTTGGACAAACTTTTTGGCTCTAATACTAAACAGAAATTTACAGTAATATTCATGTATAGGAATGAAATAATGTCTTGACATAGGTACAGGGTTTAGTGACTAACCCATAAGAGTGATGGATCCAGGTTCACATGACTTGGCTTACAGCTTGAAACAGACCAACCAAAGACAGTCCACTCTTGCCTGAAAGAACAGCACTCCCTAACACCACTGGCCAATCTGGTCTCACTAGAAAGACATAAAGATGCCTAATAGGCACATGACAAAACGATCATCATCATTTCTCATCAGGTCAAAACCACAGTGAGATACTGTCTTACACCCATGAGAACAGCCCAGATCAAAAAGACCAGAAACAATAGTGTTGGCAAAGATGTGGAAAAAAAGGAACCCTCATACACTGTGGGTAAGAATGGAGATGGTCCAATCCTGTGGAAAACAGTAGGGAGGTTTCTCAAAATATTAGAAATGGATCTATCACATAACTCAGGAATTCCACTCCTAGGTATTGACCCAAAGAATTAAAAAATACTCATTCAAAGGAATATACACACTTCTATGTTCACTGAAGTCCTATTTACAATAGACAAGTTATGAAAACAGCCTAAGTCCCCAAGGAAAGGGGATTGGATCAGAAAAACATAGTCTATGTAGACATACAATGGAATAGTACTCAGCTATAAAAAAAAAAAGCTGAGCTCCTTTCATTTGTGAAAACATGGATGGAGCTGGAGAGGCTAATACTAAGTGAAACAAGTCAGAAGGAGAAAGACATATACAGGATAAGTTTACTTCTATGTGGCATATAAACAAAAGGAAGGGTCAGACAAAACCAAGGCAATAACAAACTCTTGACATCTGACTGCAACAGTGAAGCTACCAGAAGGGGAGGTTAGTGGGGTGGGAGCATAGGAAGGAGAGCACCAGTGGAGCATGGTGGAGGATTATTGGGATTTTGGGGGTGGGGGTGGTGTGCAAACGTACATTTGTAGAGATTTGAACATATAACCTCTAAAACAAATACAATGATATAAACCAATTTTACCTCAATAAATATAACTGAAAAAAAGGGAAGCACTTATCCTCAACTGTCCAAAACAAAGAATCCTAGTTCTTTACCCCCAACAACATCAGCTGTCTCTAGGATCTGATGAAAAAGTTTTGGATGAGCATAACAATCTCCACAAAGTGGAGACACCTTGTAACATATTCTAGAAAAGAAATGAAGCCTCTAGGGGTACGTCCTCAACAGGAAACAAAACTCCTTACTTCAAAGTCGGTTCCCTTTGGCTTCCTAGAGTCATCTCCTTACATTACCTACTCTTGCGGAGCTTCAAAGCATAAACTCCCATGACTGAAACCCAATACTGGACAGAGGCTTCACTTGGCCACTGGCCCACAGAGGGGCTGGAGCCAAAATTGGATCCCACATCTCAAGCACTGAACATTTCCAAAGAATTTCCAGCACTTAACACAGTTACTGCATTCTTGGCTCTGACATTATTACTTTTCCCAATACTGTGAGGCTGTCCTATAAGTTGGTCAAGAACTTAACTCCCTCCCCACCTACCCCCACCCCTCCCTGCCCCAGCTATTACTGTTCTGCTGTCTCCCAGCTACCACCTGGCTTTAACTAAATTCCAACTCGTCCACAATGGTCAATGTCACTGCAAAAGATGCACTGTAAATACAGAATGAATATTCACATGAACTCCAATGACCAATGTGTGTGCCGACAGAGCATTTGACATGAGATTTGGGAGACTAATAAGTCTAAAAGACTCAGGAATAATTTTTTAAATGTTATTTTAATTAATTTAAATGTATATTCAATAACTGACAAACTAATTATTGAAGGACATTTATGGTATTTTGGTCATGAGTTGGATATGTGAGTCAAACTTTCAACTAAAATTTTATAAAATTTAAATGTAGGTTATATCTAATGAAAATTTAGCTTATAAATCAATTTAGCTTCTGAATTAAAATGTGCTGTGAATATAAATTCATACACTATTTTGAAAACTGTGTTAAAAAACAAATATCAGATTAACAATGTTTACATTGAGTACATATTGAAATAACGTTTTGGGAGATTAAACAGAACATATCACCAGACGTAGTTCATGTACTTCTTCTTAATACTCTTTAATTAAATAATTCAAGTTTATGTATGTGACTCACTTTATTAGTATTGGACAGAATTGTGATAGACTATAATGTGGCTAAAATCCTTAAGAGTTATGTGGTAAACACTTATAAAAACACATGACTGACACTACAACAGTGATTCCTCTGCAACAACTAGGACTGTCTGCTAGAGCTCAATTTCATTCATCCCGCTTGTTTCTAAATTAGCATTTGCCCCATTTGTCCAGAAAAACTTTCAAGGAAAAAGAAACTCTTGTCCCCTGAGGACATAGATCTACTACTTCTTGTGTGTCCTGTTCTTGTTACCTTCTGAACTTACTTCCCTCATTTCTTGAAGACATTATAACCTGACTCCTTTTCCTACTGAACCCAAGACCTATATTTATGGTGTCCATGAATAATCAGTCCAAAATAATAATCTTCTGTTCATTTGACTTTCTCACCTTCAATGAACTTTCACAGACTGTGATCTTTCTCTATGGTTACACTCTGGACTTAGTCATTATCCAGATGGCTGATGTCTGTGAAATCTTACACTTCAACAGCTGGTTAGAATCCCCTGTTCTCTCTGTTCTGCCATGTCCTTGGTCAATATATTATATTATATAGGTCATATATTATACATAGACTTTGGTTGCTTAGTGATATACTAATTACTGACACCTTCATTTTCTCTTGATAAGGCTTCTCTACACTGTCTAAACATATGTAATCTTGGTGAATATTATCTGAACTTAACTTCCTCATATTCAGAACTTGCCATAATATATACCTACCAGAATTCCAAGCTAACACCGTTATCTCTCTTCTATTCCTACATGAATCAGCACTGCTAGAGAAAATCACATGATTCTACACACTGTTGCCTCTATACATCATGGAATTGGTGGTCTTCAGAAACAATTGTATCTTTAAGAGTGTCTATTAACATTTCAGTAGTTTTACTTTGAGTCCTTTATCTCAATGATTTTTCAAAAAAAAATTATCAGTCCTTTACCTTTATTCCATATATTCACAGCAGTATCTGTTAAACTTTACTGAGAAATCTAAAACTATTAATTATGGTTGTCTTTGAATTCTTTTCTCCTGTCTACAAACTTCTGTTACTTATCCAGACTAAGTTTTCCTTTTTTACTCCAGAATCAGAGGATCACATTATCTTGACATATGGGTTTAGGTCCAAATCCTATTACTGTATTCCCAGTCAATAACATTAATAGAGATAATTAAACAATCTTCATTTCATGTGCTTCATTTCAGTGCCAAATATGTCACAAAACTAATCTTATGTGTACCTCATAAAAAGTTCATTAGGTGGGTATTATTATACCCATTTCATGTATGAAGAAATGAATGGTTCTAAAAGATGTTTAATGACTTAACAAAACTACACAGATAATCAGAAGAAGGGAGAAGTTTCTTATACAGGTCTGAATTATGCTAATGGTCTTGGTGTTGAATCAATACAATAGCAGCTGTTGATAATTCCTTATAGAACCTCAGAAAGTTACTCCACAAGTCCTGGCATTTCTCCCCTTTCTCCAGGCTCCATTTTCTCTAAGACATTGTGAGCTCTCCCTTATGCAAAAGAAGAAAAAAAATCTTAGGCACATTCCAGTTCTTGTTTTATCTAACTTTTCTTCTTTGCTTTCATGCAAACATCTTGAAAATGTAATCTGCATGTGTTATCACCATTTCTTCATCCCAAATTTCTACTGAAACTCCTCCTTTAAAGAGTACCCATGACTGTTGTATTGACATAATAATCCACAATTTTTAGCCTTTGTATTTTTTTTTAAAGAATTACCTATTCATGCATACAAGCTGGGGTACAGGTCAGAGGCGTGGGGCAATGAGAGGGTTCACCAGAGACAGAGTGGGGAGCTGAACAGGCAGATTGATGGAAATACACTGCTGAGGGGAGCAGCGGGCGAGGCAGGAAAGGTCTGCTGCGCCATGTGGGAATCTCCCTGGCTGGGTGTCGAACTCACGTCGCCACTGCAGACAGCTCCACAGCGCAGCACTTAACCGCTGCGCCAAAAGGGAGGCCTAATTTTTAGCCTTTGTATTACAGGACTTTGCTTCATAGGGCATTTTGATTCTCTGGATCAAAGTGACTCCCATTCTTCTGATTTTGCTCACTGCTCTGTGACCTGTGACACTTTCTTTGAAGCCCTGCTCTTCTTCCATCCCTAAAATATTAATTCTTCTTGGTGTTCATGCCAAGTTTTTCTAATGCCTCTATTAAATAACACTGAGATATTTTCAACCCCTACCATTTATTCAGCGAGCATGTGCATACTAACACCTCTTAAATTTGTTTTTCAAGATAATTTCTACCTTCTATTCCTACCCAGCATATGTGCTTCTGAATCTTCAAATATCTCTCCACATCTGCTTCCCTTCTCCACCTATATTATTGGCCTCACTTGGTGACAAAATCTTCTGATTCAAAAAGGTAGCAACTTAGGAGGAATTCTTTATTCTTGTCTCTGAGTGTTTTTGCTCCTTGCAGCTCCAACTGCCATCTCCTTATTGTTTTTTTTTCTATGACTATTTTAACAATATGTAATCACCCCTTTCTTTTCAAAATCATGACTCAATACTCTTTTAAGAAGTCATTTTTGACTTTGAGAGTCTTGAGTATACTAAACTCGTTCAGAGTTTCTATAAAATAAATCCTAAGACCTGAGAGAACACCTCTTTCAGGAAATATTCCCTGAACTCTCCTCACCAAGTTAGCCACCTTTCCTCTGATGTTGGAATTACCTTCAGATTCGTTATTTCACTGTGACCCGGTAGTGAAATCCTCATACTATCCCGATACCCATCTCAAGCCCTCAACACCATCTCTTTATCTGAGTTCCTTAATGGAGACGCATTGTTTATATAGAACTAAAAGAAGTAGTTATTTACCAAATATTTGAAGGGAAGATATAGGGATGGAAGAAGAGAGGGAAAAAGGACAGAGAGAAAGCAGGGATTTTGGTGGCCCAACCAGGAAACATAAGTCCTTTTAAGAACTAACAGGAAGAAACTCTTTAATAATCCCCTTCTTCTGATTTATACTCAGACACCATCTGCGTCTTCCCTAGATTAAAAGCTGAAACTCTGACAGTGCACTGCAGACAAAGCAGGCACCCATGAGTACAACCCATCTCAGAGTCCTAAAAGGTCCCCTTGCTGACTTCTTAGAGATCTAAGTCCCACAGCAAATGAGTCTTTGCTGGGAGTATGTGCTCAGCTCAAAGCATGCTTGTTGTATAGCCCAACACCCTTATTCCCTCTGACATGAGCTTATAGCAAGTTTGATTTTGGTGTTGACTTAGTCTCATCCCAGCCTTCCCCAAGACATTGGATGTTAGACTACTTAGGTGAGCCACAGCTGAGAGGATTAAAGTGGATACTTAGCCCACTCTCAAAAAAAAAAGGCCCTAGTCCATTAGTTTGGATTGCCTCTTTTCAAAGACATATCCAAATGTAGTAGGTTAGCCTGTTTTGTTGGAGGTCTTTTGCCTAAAATTTAAAATTTAGATTTACATGCAGTAGATGGAGTATTTTTTTTAAGGCTTTCTTTTTTGTTCCTCCTTTTAGATACAGGATGTCTTAGTAATAAAGAAAAAGCAAAAGCAAGATTGCTAATGTTCTCTTCCAGCCTGAATAACTCAGAGTTACATAAGTGTTTATGAATAATGAATGTCTAATTGAGGTGCCTGAAATATGAATAACTGTATTATTCCACACTGCAGTGAGAAGTAGCATTCTTATTCGGCAACAGGATTTTTATTTCCCTATTTCTGCGTCTGCTATTCCCACTGTTGGGTGTGAACCTAGCACAGACAACACTTGAAAATTTCCAAAGGCATCAATTGAACTTCTTCCTGTACCATCTAAGTCATCGAAACAAAGAAAAATGGTAGGGGGAGAGCCCCTCCCGAGTTGAGAACAAAGAGAACCTTAAGTCTTGATTAATCCAATACTAAGAAATAAAATCACAGGGTTTTAGATTTTAGTCTCAGTGAGAAATCTATTTGAATTTAAATCGGTGGCATTCCAGAAGCTGATTAACATGTTTCAGACTGTTAACAAAACATCTCCTCTGTCTCTATCTCCTTAGCGAATCCTGGATAAATTGCGAAGGAGAACTGATTACTTCCAAATGTGTGTCATCTCAATAGGAAGAAGGGATCCAGAGAGCTCAACAATGAGTGTGGAATTACAACAAAAGACCAGCTTTCTTTCTGAGTTGCTCACTGAACCACAGGCCTGTGGGCTCTGAGTCTTCCTCGCCGGTGCTGCTGACCCGTGTAGGGTCCTGCCCCGCCATCCCTCGCTTCTCCGTGATTCACAGAAGCTGGGCCCAAGACAGAGCAAACTACTTCTGTCTCCAGATCCCTGCAGGGTTGGTAGATCAGGCAGTATTCTGCTGAAATCACATCATTCAGATCTACCCAAGAAGCATCCCCCAAAGGGAATCACCTGGGAAGTTGCTTCTGCATCGCTGGAGCACTGTCTGAGAGCACTGTGACCACACCTGGGAGGGGCTACACTGCTTCCGGCTTCTGCTGTCCCGCCTCCTCATGCACATGTCCAATGAGCACATGCCCTTTCAGTGTGGACCAATCAACATTCTTGGTTGTTCAAAATACAACTCTGGTTTCAAATTTCTCTTTTAATTATGGAGATTCAAATACAACACTTTGAATGGAAAACTAAAGATGTTTTGTGCTTCTTTAAACTTCTCTTTAGAAAAATATTTTCCATCATTAATGATTGCCTTGAATTATAGGAAGAGAGAATAGAAAATAGTAACTTTGAAATAACAAGCCAAATAGTTTTGTTTTATTTATTCCAAACCCTCTTCTACAGAATTTCAGGGGGAAACTGAAGCAATTCTCTTGGCAGTCTTTATAGGATTCTAGGAAGTATGTGGTCTTTCACTAAACAATAATAGAATGGAAGGCAAAATGTAACAATGCTGAATCCTTCATCTGGAATGGGAGAAACAATTCAATGATTGATAATGATCACACAGTGGGATACTGTCATTATTAATGCCAGATTATTTCCATCTCAGATCAAACAGAGATCCAGTTTATGGCATATCTAGTGGATCTCAGACATTTTCTATTTTGTAGTTGAGTTTTATTTGTGTTATTCATTTCCTTTCACTTTGTACTGACTTACTGCTTTTTCTCCAAGTGTGTTTCGAATATTAAGAGTGTTAGAGACTCAAAAAATATTGCTTGTGTCAGTTTCCAGCATATTGGTGCTGCACATCAGTAGTTTTTTCTTATTTCAATTTTTTCTAAGAGACAGAATGTTGGTCTCATTGTTTTTGCTACAACCTTTGCTGTTCTCACATATATAATATTTTAAGTATACTTACGTCTTCTCTGCCCACACCTCACATCATACAAATTAAGAAACAAGACTGAAGGAGTCTAGATTTTGGCTAGCCTTTTGGTATAGAGAGAAAAAGGGTGCATCTTTTATGGTAAGCTATATCTGAAGGGGTGGGATCTCTATACAGCCACACCAGAGTCTTGAAAACCAATGTTATCTCAAAGAAATTACTATTCACAAATATTTAAACAATACCTTTACAACTCCGATTACTTAAAACTAAGATGTTAAGCAGGCAAGAAAAAGCCACAAGTCAATATAAACTTTTTGGAAATAAAATAGAGAAATGCTTCCATTTGTGTTCTCAAACACCAGTGGGAAAACATTAGCTTTGCCCTGCAACCAACTCATATGTTCTTCCAATTTTTCCTAAAGAAAAACCCATAGAGGCATGTGGAGAAGACATGTGGAGAACAGAACAGTGAGTGATTTTGAAGTCAGAAAAGTTTGTTTTAAATGCTTAAATCTGCTTTCTGTGGGCTGTGGACTTGGGTAGGAATCTAAACTTTCTGGACTCCAAGTTTTCTTAGGCATAAAATAGTTCTGCTCCTTCTAAATACTTGCCTGAAGTTTGGGAAGAGATCAGATGAGACCACTGATATCTGATTTGTTCAGGATCTGTATCCACTGCAACTCAGGCAGCACCCCAGATGCGAGACCTGCACTGATGCCTAAGGCCAGTGGGACTGTCAACTCAGATGTGGTCTCACGGGGTCAGACAAAACAATCTACACTGTGACTTTCTGCACTGAGTTCTAAGGTAGAAAACGTAATGCACCTCAAAAGGCAGAGGTACCCAGTCCAGTGATCAGCAAAGACTTTCTGGAAAGGAAACACCTACACTCATTACTCCAGGACAAGCAAGCTTGAGAATGTTGATGCTGCGTGTGAAGAATGATGTGTGTGCAGCAAATGTGGAGGCGGACCAGAACTGCCAGTAACCAAGTACAGTTTGAATGTCAAGTGTCGACATTCAAAGAAGAACTGGGGACATAGCCGTGATGTGGGCAATGGCAACCGCTGGCTTTCTGGTCTCCCTGGGACTGCTACCTGTCCTTCCACGGTGCAGAAGGGTCATCCATTCTGCCTTGTCTATTTTCCTCCTGTTGATGCTAACCCCAGTTTAATCAGCCCCCTTCTGGGAATCCTATAAAAATGCATGGCCTTATCTCCATGTAAAAAGAAGAGGCTCTAGCAATCACTTATAAATCTCTAATATCACAGAAACATGCAGACCACAGAAATATTTAGTTTCAACTTTTAGAACACTCAGGGAGGAAGATTAGGGTGGGTCAATAATCCCTTTCATCACCTTAACAGCAGAGCCTAGAAGGCTTACCACATGTTCTAAGAACAGTTGAAAGCCAAGCAAAACAAAACAAAACAATGCAAATTAATAACCCACTGAAATAAGTATTTACCAGAAACTAGCTAGGGAAAATTCCACAAAAGATGAGTAATTATGCATTGTTCATACCTGTGCTCAGACCCAGGTCTTCTAAGACAAAATAATCCACCCTGGAGGCAAAACAGCTTTCCTGGCTGCAGCTGTCTTGTGATGAAAGTAACAGATATAATTCAGGCAAGCAACTTCCAGCTGAAATAAACAGCATTGCCCACCAATTTTAAAGCAGAAAGCAGGGACTAGTAAGAAGAAAACTCCAGAAGCTGCTGAGAACCAAAACAGAGCCAAATATAAACACACGCATAAACTGTCTTGCTCAGAAAATGAAAAAAAATGGCTAAGAAAAAGTAAAATAAAGTGATCTTTGTGTGCAATCCTAAGAAATACAGCTTTCTACATTTGGTTTGTACATTTCAATGTTAAAGAGGCAAGAAGAGTAAAAGTAGACTATCTTGCATGTCATGGTTTATTGTCAGCAGTATTCATGTCAAATATAGATCTTCGTTTTTAAATAAGGAGATAAGGAAACAATACTGGCAGCTTATCTGCAGAGATAGAAATGACAGCAAGCTAATGAAGACTGGACTCCAACTGTCATTATCTCTATCTATATCTATATATTTTAGAATTAGTGTTGGAAGGCATAAGTAAATATGAGAGGGCAGCTCTATTTTCTTTCTTCCCAAGGAAAACTGTGTGAAAAAAAGTCATTCATTTGCGAAAGGTCTTAAGGCAAGGGTTATTCATTCCCAGAAGCATGACTGAACAAGTTACTAAAAAGAACCACTACTGGGGTAAGTCCCCCCAACTCCCTGTCTATTATTGAATGGAATAAGGACAAGGGGGTAAATAGGCAAAAAGCATAGACTTTTCTCTAACTCTAGGAGAGCAGACATTGAGGAATGAAGGGAAGTCACTCATCTGGCACAGAGATGCTCCTATAAGGTTTGAGATACATTTTTCACAAGTGGGGTGGTGGGTACTTCGCCCTGTCTAATGAGGGGCACTGTTCACTGGATTATTTCTTTCGTGGGAACAGCTAATGTGAGTTTCCCAGACAGTGATGTATGAACATGCCCTGCTCACTTCCCACCTATGTTTCTATTCTTTTTTTTTTTTTAAGATTTATTTATTTATGCTGGGGTATAGGACAGAGGTGTGTATGTGGAGGCTGGGGGTGAGAGGATTCACCAGAGACAGAGTGGGGAGCAGAACAGGTAGACTGAAGTACACTGCTGAGGGGAGCAGTGGGTGAGACAGGAAAGGTCTGCTGCGCCGTGTGCGAAGGTCCCTGGCAGGGAATCGAACTGGTGCTGCAGTGTCTGCTGAGAGATTCACAGTGCTGAGACTTAGCTTGTTGTGCCACCAGGGAGGCCCCCACCTCTGTTTCTTTTGATAGGCTAGATGCTTGCAACAGGGTGCAGAGAGCATGCTATATGGTCAGACACAAGGTCTAACGACTGGTAGAATGTGTTCCTATTACTAAGAAGATGCAGCAGCTCAAAAGGAACATCTCTAATATGAAAGAGCTATTCTGAGATTAGAGGGTCACACTTAATCGACTCAACATGATTATCCTGTTCTACAAATTTGAAAACCTTGAGAGAACATGGAGAGCCGGGGGCCTCATTCTGTATATTCATTTTAGCAAAACCTGATACTTTAATATTTTTATTCATGGGTGATAATAGTGTTTGCAGTTATTATTCTCTATTATTTCTTGGGCCCCAATTGGCTGAAAAGATGACTATACAACTTATGGGATATATTCTTCTTTGGAAACTGACTATAATGTTAGCAAATACTCTTGATTTAACAAATCATCTTGACATACAAGCAATGGGCATTTGAAGTTGAAACTGGTTAGACTAATATGTGCAATTAATATGATTTAATATACTTGTTCATTCATTTGGAACACATTCTTTGAGAGTCAAATGTGCAGTGCTGTATGAAAGTACTTTGAGATTCTATGAAGAAAATTCTTTTGATATGGTACAAATGAGTCACATATATTCTGTACCTTCTTGGCAGAGATAAGAAAAAAAAAACATGAAAACCTCATTATATTCTGGATTGGTTTACTAAGACTGAACTTGTGAAAGTTTCATTCAAAAAGTATTTTCTCCCAAATATTCTGGCTATCTTTGAAGTTTTTGAATAGGAAGTAGATTTCTACACTGGAGAAGAAGTAGCCCAGCCCACTAAAAGTCTATAGTGGCCCATTAAGATCAAGACCAAAGAATTATGATCTAGATGAAGGTGTTCTGAGAAGACAGTCCCTTGAGAACATGTTGTCAGTTTCTCATTACAGAAGTCACAATTGGGGATTTAAACAAAAAATGGAAGTGGCCCAATGTCTGCCCAAGGATAAAAGGGAAATCTAGGTCTTCAAGCTCTGCCTCAACAAAACTACAAAGATATATTTATTTTGTACATCTTCTCAAAATTTAATATTAATAATTTAATATTAATAATTAATAACATATTTCTTTGCTTGCTCAGATGTGACATTATCCCACCCCTAATGTCCCAAGTGTTACAGGGTAAGGACTGGATGACATTGTATATGATATTCTACATCAAGCAAAACTACAAACCATCTATTTCACAGATATGCTGCAAATATTTTAATTGACTAGCCACAATTTCCCCATTCTCTTAGACAATCAGGTATTAACATTGGGATCTAAGGAGAGTGTAAGAAAATTAATTTCCTGGAAGCATTTTAAAGATGGCAGCAATGGTGTACATAACAGTGCTGATTCTAATCCCACTTAAAATTTTCTTGGTGACAAGTAGCCATAGAAAGTTTGACAATATAGTAAGACACCTGCCATAAACAGCACAACAGCAACTTCATAAAAATAACCACCTAAAAATTCATCTTATAGACCCACAAATCTAAAAATTCTCTTTCTCCATTAAATCTAGGTCAGTCGACTAAACCAACAATCATCATTCAACATATTTTTGTCAAAGAGACTTTAAAAGTAGCATTTTCAAAGACACTGTATTAAAATCATGGGGAAATGCTTACACACAACTGTACTTCAAAACTTATTAAACTAACCCCATTTAAAACCCTTGATAAGCAGCACTTGGCCAAATTTTATGGAAGCATCTTCCACAGTGAAAGTGTATTCTGCTGAACTTAGAGATGCCCTTGATAAATCAGGTCTCTCTGCCAGTCCTAGAGTGGACCGCAGACCACAGCAGCTGGGCAGCTAGATTGACTATAGAAATACCATGTATAAGAGTGGGTCACGGGACAGACTGATGCCACACACCTTAGGAGACAGCGTTCCCGGAAACACCCAAAGCCCTGCATTGATGTCTATGGAGAACACAAAAGAAGGTATGACGTTCCCAGCATTATGTGATGCAGAGCAATGTTATTTGCAAATTAAGGATGACTCTCTAAACAAATTTCTGGGTCAATTTCTAGTGAATATGAGGGCCTCTCTGGGGGCGCAAGGGGTTAAGTCTCAGCACTATGAAGCTATGCGCAGCCACTGTAGCACGAGTTCGATCCCCAGCCAGGGAGCTTCCCACATGGCACAGCAGACCTCTCCTGCCTCACCTGTTGCTCCCCGCAGTGATATATTTCAGTAGATCCACCTGTTCTGCTCCCCACATTGTCTCTGGTGAATTTTCTCACCCCCTTACCCTGCACCTCTGGCCTTCACCCTAGCTCTTGTATGCATAAATAGATAAATCTTTAAAAAAATTTCTAGTGAATATGCTTCCAACATTCTATCATCTTAAACAAGGATCAATGATACAAATGTATCATGCACTGCACATACGAATTTTTAAATCACCAGCAAGGACAATTATTTTTGTTTATATTTGAGAATTAAAGTCAAAAATACATTTAAATGTGTAAGTTTAGTTAGATGGCAACTCTCATTCAGCTGAAAGGTGACTACTGAGACTTCAGAAGAAATCGTTTAAAGTATGTTATTTTAAAAAATAGGAAAGTATATTCTTTTAAAAATAGAATATATAAGTTTTGGGTGGGAGTGATACCTTTTATTATCTCTACTGCACAGAATAAATCTTTTTGGCTTTTCCGAGATCATAAAGTTAATGAGTAAGTATTAGATTCTGTAAGTTCTAATTCAAATGAAATTAAAATAACAAGAGCAAAATAATGTTTAAAAATCACTGACAGATTTTCATGTCAAAAGGAGCTGGAGGGCCCTCCCTGGTGGCGCAGCGGTTGAGCGCTGCGCTGTGGAGCTGTCGGCAGCGTTGACGCGAGTTCGATGCCCGGCCGGGGAAATTCCCACATGGCGCGGCAGACCTCTCCTGCCTTGCCTGCTGCTCCCCTCAGCAGTGTATTTCTGATCTGCCTGTTCTGCTCCCCACTCTGTCTCTCGTGAGCCCTCTCGCCACCCCACACCTCTGGCCTGTACCCCAGCTTGTATGTATAAAAAAAAAAAAAGGAGCTGGAGGTGAAAAAGTTGGTGAGTAGTGAAGTTAATGTAAGTAGGAGTCCAATTATGCAAAAATCATCCTCTTAACACTATTTTAATACTTTCAATTATTTTATCCTAATTTTTATCTTATATGATGACAAGGAAAACACACAGACATTGGCAAATTCTAACAATTGTTTTTAGAAAGGCATTGCTTTTACCATAAAAGTATTTTATTTAATCCTTGTTTACAAATTGGATTCTGCAGTGTTATTTTTAGGGGCTGGGAGTAATTTGAAGGAAAGAAATAATATTTAAATGCAAAACAGTGTAGATATTATTTTACTGGATGTTCACAAAAGTTCTGCTAAATTATATAGTTGTTTCCATTTAAAAATATAAATATGGAGCTATGCCTTCAGGATTATCCTCATATAATTATTAATAGAACTCTTTCACTGTCAAATGTTCCTGAGTCAGATGACAAATGATAGAGTAACTGTAGAAATCAGGAAATCAAGATGCAGAAAGTTGAAAAAATTGACTGATGCCGTCCTCATCCTTGGTCGATTCCATATTGGAGCCCAACAATGCATGAAGACAAGTCATTCTCTTTCCACTGCTCAGCACTGGATCCGAGTCGGCAAAATCAGAAGGTGTTTTCAGGAGAGTAATTCAAAGATGAAAAAGTATAACCAATCCTTGTAGGAATGTCAAATATCCTGAAATGCTCCATGCAAGTGTCAGTTCTCCGGCTTTGTATTTGCTCTCAAGGTTAACTCTTAAAGGACAAATAAGAGAAGGGGTGCCATCAAGCAATTAATTCTTACTAAAGTAATCAAGAATCACCAGTGATTGGGAAAGGAGCAAATTAAGAGAAAAACCTGAGTGAATGGAGAGGAAGGAGAAGGGAAAGAGGGAAAGCAGTGGAATGGAATTTATCCACATGGACAGAAGGTCACCAATTGGAAACTTCACTTAACTGCGTAGTGCATTAGTGTAGTCCTTGAGGTGAGCGAAGAGGAAGAGCTTTCTCACTAAAGCGAAGAATTCAATCTGATCTGGCAGATACTGGCTGCCAGGAGCAGAGGCTGTAGAACCATGTTTTCCAAAAGTATCTAAGGACAAAGGACTTAAGGATGCAAGAAAGGGGAGAAGGCCTGTCTTCTAGGAGTAGTACCATCAGACTTTTGGAGAGCAGAGCAAGTTATTTGCAAAGCCAGCAGGAGTCTGCAAGAGGCAGCATAAAGGGTGTAAGCAGGGAAGCATGAACTAGAGAAGAGGTTGGTATTATGCTAATTACTACAGCTTCCCTGTGGCCAGCAGGACACACAACACCATAAAGGCAAAAATTCGATCCAGCCAGAGCACCCAGGCAAAGCAGCAATTATTAGCTTCTGTGATCCCGTCTAAGGGAAGGGAAAGACCACAGTTCTTTTTCAGATCTGTGAGTGGACATTAGGAGATCTATTCCCAAAGACTTCCAGATGTCTGTTACACACATATTTCTTCCAAACGTGATCATAGTTACATGGCCTGCAAATGCAATCTGCTCTCCCTGCTGGCAGGGCTACAGGATGAGTGACAAGATGTGACCGTGACATTTCCCCTCCCGCCCTTGGTTTAAGTGAGAAGATGACAGACTCCTACAATGGGGGGGGGGACCCCAGGAAGCAGACCTAAACACTGTCTCCCCAAGAGCAGCAAGCATTGAAAGATTTACTACATAGAAGAAAATGGCATACGATGGAGGAAGAAAACATTATTCATGATCTATATTACATAAAATTCCCTGACATCCATGATGGGGCTGCCTGGCCACCGAGAACACAGCGGGCTTGACTCAAGCCTCCTACCCCGTTGAAGTTCTGTCTTCGGGCTGGTTCACAGGAAGCGCGGGTGTGACTCATCTGGCACCACCCAAGCATGAGAGTGCCGGGTTGGAGCCAAAGATAAGGCTTTCCCTCATGTGATATTGCTCCCTCATGCTACAACTCTATTTTTAAAGATTTATTTTTATTTACTTATGCATACAAGAACTGGGGTGCAGGCCAGCGGTGTGGGAGGGTGAGAGGATTCACCAGAGACAGCGTGGGGAGCAGCACAGGTGGTTCTACTGAGATACACTGCTGAGGGGAGCAGCAGGCGAGACAAGAGAGGTCTGCTGTGCCGTGTGGGTGAGCTCCCTGGCCGGGGATCAAACTCTTGCCGCAGTGGCTGCCCACAGCTTCTTAGTGTTGAGACTTAACCCCTGCGTCACCAGGGAGGCCCTCGCTCCATGACTTTAGAGTCTCAAGTGTAGACTGTCAATCAGTGTCTTTTGGGATTTCTACATTTATTATTTGGGCCAATAAAATGGAGATGTTAAAGCATTTTAAAATCAGGACTTCTTTATAACTCGGAAGGCAAACTGATTTCAGGGATGCTCAGTGACATAGACTCAGCAGACCCGCACACAGAGGTTAGGGGATAGTGGTACTCGGACCTGAAGGACATAAGGAAAGAGACCAGTAGCTTCACCCCCCTCTGCGGCCCCACAGCCCTGCCTTCACTTCTCACCAGCACCTGCTTCTCTCCTCTATTGTATTTACACAACTCCACTGTGGTCTCCCAGCAGTCCTCACAGTCCCCAATCCCTGTCACACACTAATAAAAGACTCTGATGGCATCAGCTGAGATCATGGGTTCTCTCTGATCACCGGTGGCTACTGGAAGACGACGAGATGGAGTTGAACGAGTGTCCCTTTGGGGAAGTAGAAAGAGAAGTGCCTCTACAAAAGGCATCTGAGGAGGAAGGTTGACAGTTTGACAGAAGAAATGATTGACATCTCTAATCCAACACAGTTGTGAAGATCAAGTGACATTTATGACAGCTATAAAGCACTTAGGATCAGTAAAATACTGTGTAATTGTTAGGCACTGAATACCTTAGACACTGCTCTCCAAGGTTTAATATCTGCTACCCTCTGGAAAGAGTCATCCATCTCGTTCTTTTTGACACAGATTGACACAAGACTGGGAATCCTCCAAAGCATTCAGGATGTGAAGATAAATCCAAAATCCTGATCTCAGGAGGTGAGTAATGTTCCAAAAACAAACACATAAAAAACTTGCAACAGTAGGCTCCCTAAGACAGCGTGGGACTACAAATGGATGTTTTTTATTCAAATCTCACATTTCCCCCAGTTTCAACACAACTCTAGTCTCCAACATCAAGGTTGGAGCAGATGGACTCTCACTGCACGGACCCAAAAATTATATTCAGTTTTACAAATGTGTGTCAACCTGTCATCTCCACGTAGCTCTGCACTTGGACTGTGCTATTCAATGTATTCAGAGGTTCTGTCTCTCCAAAATGCATTTGAGGTATATCATTTAAATAAATGATAAAACTTGAAGCCGGTGTGTATCAACATAATGCTCAGGTGAATTTGTTCTCCTTTTTGATATTTGCGTAAGTAGTTAGTTACATCCTCTCATCCATCTGCATTAGTATCTGACCTTCCTGCAGTCACATGTCCGCATGCCGGGTGCACGAGATGACTCTTGTCGACAGGGAAGCAAGAAACTCTACCTCCAGCAGTCCCACTTCCCCTTACGTTATCTTTCCTCTTCTCTTTGGAGTTCTCTGCTGCCTTTATCTACCTTTAAGATATGTAATAATGTTCTGCATTAAAAAAAATCTGTTGTTAATGCAGGTCACTACTGTTTATACATTAGCATGGGTTTTGGCCATTATGACTCCTTTCCCAAGAGCATTTGCTAATAAACCTTACAAATTAGGTCCTGTGGCTATTTTTTCTAGGAGAACTAACCCTCCTCTCTGATGATTGCCACCTGACCCATACTGATGTCATCAATGAGGGCGAGGGCTGGCCCTGCACACTAATGACATCAATGAGGGCGAAGGCTGGCCCTGCACACTGACGTCATCAAGGTGGGCGAAGGCTGGCCCTGAACATTGATGTCATCA
This sequence comes from Scalopus aquaticus, assembly GCA_004024925.1. Classification (NCBI taxonomy): domain Eukaryota; kingdom Metazoa; phylum Chordata; class Mammalia; order Eulipotyphla; family Talpidae; genus Scalopus; species Scalopus aquaticus. The sequence continues at coordinate 10,279 of PVIJ01016697.1, read as the reverse complement.
ACATGGATGGAGGCTGGCCCTGCACACTGATGTCATCAAGGTGGGCAAAGGCTGGCCCACACACTGATGTCATCAAGATGGGTGAAGGCTGGGCCCGCACACTGATGTCCTGTATGTACCTGCAGAGACAAGGCAGCATGAGGAATGGAGCTGAAGTCCGTTGTGTTCCAAACAAACATGCACATATATAGGAGGGAGTATGGAAGGGAATTATATGAAATTATAGATAGTATACCATTCTAAGAAAAGAAATGATTTGGAAACCAAAAAGTAAGTTACCAATGCTCCCCACATAGCAAATGTTGACAAATGGACACAGGCAATTTTAAATCTCTAAGTAGAAGGTAGACAATACTTTCTTCCAGTTATTCACTCTCCTGATCTCATCCCTATTTTGACAATGCATTAGATGAATAGTCAAAGAGAGAGAAACTGCTGGCCAAATAGCTAAGAAACCATAACTTTTGTTTTACAGTCTTTTGCTTTTGAAATGACTTTCATTTTGGAAATGCATGAGACCTTGATCTCTGAAACTATGTGTAGATTTAGATATAGATTCAATAAGTGACAAAGAAACCATAAAACAGCAGACATTCTTCAAATCCACTATCCAAGTTAAAAAAAGAAACTGACATTTTAGAAGTTCTATTTCACATCCTTTGCCCTACATAGATGAGCAGTAAATAGACAAGTCATTCAAATAAGTTAAAGTGGCATCTTGCATTATTTTAAAACAAAAAATATTTTAACGGAACAACTTATAAGTGAAAAAAAGTTATTGATGCTTCTTTATAAGTGATATTAAGGCTGAAAAAAAATCAAGGACAAAGTAAATTTGCACAGGATCTAGTAGCATCCTGTTCTGAAAGTTTATGGGGTGGGAGGGGTGGGAGTGGGGATCCTATCTGTGTAATTCCTGTAACTTGGTATTTTCACATTTTGCAGAAATAAAATGCATCCCTAAAAGGAGCAAAGAAAATGCAGTGGAACTAGGACAGTCTATTCAATAAATGGTGCTGGGAAAATTGGACAGCTACATGAGAAAAAAATGAAGCTAGACTACTACCTCACACCCTGCACAAAAGCCAACTCCAAATGGATAAAATACTTGGATGTAAGACCTGAAACCATAAAATTTATAGAAGAAAATATAGGCAAAACTCTATATGACATATATCTCAGCAAAATCTTTAAAGACACATCCCCCAAAGCGAAGGAAGTGAAGGACAAGATAAACAGATGGGATTACATCAAAATGAAATGCTTCTGTACAGCAAAAGAGACATTAACCAAAACTAACAGACACCCTACCAACTGGGAAAAGATCTTCGCCCACAATACAACCGACAAAGGACTGATAACAAAAATTTACAAGGAACTCACACAACTCAACACCAAAGCAAATAATTCAGTCAAAAAATGGGCAGAAGAGCTTAAAAGGTACTTCTCCAAAGAAGAAAAGCAAACAGCCAACAGATACATGAAAAAATGTTCAACATCACTTATAATCAAGGAAATGCAAATCAAAACCACAATGAGATGCCACCTCGCAACTGTGAGGATGGCACACATTAAAAATATAGGCAACAACAAATTCTGGAAAGGATGTGGAGAAAAAAGAACTCTTCTACACTGCTGGTGGGAATGTGAACTGGCCCAACCACTATGGAAAGCTGTATGGCGATTCCTCAAACTGCTGAAAATGGAACTTCCATATGACCCATCAATACCACTTTTGGGAATCTACCCAAAGGACACAAACACAATAATTCAAAAGGATACATGCACCCATATGTTCATTTTGACACTGTTCACAATAGCAAAGGTATGGAAGCAACCCAGATGTCCAAAAATAGATGATTGGATCAAGAAGGCTTGGTACATATACACAATGGAATACTATTCAGCATTCAAAGAGGAAAAACACTTGCAATTTGTAGCAACATGGATGGAATTAAGAGGGGATCATACTCAATGAATAAGCGAGAAAGAAAGAGAAAAATATTGAATGGTTTCACTTATAACAGGACTATAAGGATACCAAATAGGAGAGAGACACTCAGTGGGGGGTAGGGGGGTGGGGGGAGGATAAGGGCACAAAATGGAGTAGAAAAGGACACAAGAGATCATGGAGATGGATCACGGGTGAATTGGTGGTGGGTTACCCAAGGGGAATACAAAATGTAAAAGATATAAATAACAATAAATATATATATATATATATTAATAAATAAATTAATACAAGAAACACAAGATCATTATCTTCAAATTACTTATACCACCTAATGTCATACCTTTTGTATTAGATGTTCAATAAATATTTGATATAACAACAAAAAAATGCATCCCTAAGTTAAATGTTTAGTGATGATCTTATATTTAAAAAGGTTCATGGTTCAGCACCAGACACATAACCATGATGTCTTTCTTCTTTGTTTGCACAAACCTCATGGCTGGCTACATTGTATCATTTGTATTCCCAAAGAAGTTGTGCACTTGATAGAAATTGACTTGTCCAACCTCACTGGGTATAAAATATATTGTTCATATTTCTCACAAAACTTTCTAAAGAAACACTTGCTTCCTTTCATTAAAATTGCTGGAAATCTCACAGACCTTCTTCTAAAGGATGTTGCATTCTCTTGACATCTGGGAAGGTGTTTTCTCTTTTTTCTTTTATATTTTGATGTATATTTTCTAGTATTTGGTTGGCTTGCAACACAATTGCTATTTGGAGATTAGTCAGTTCCTTGTTTTGTATATTTCTATCAATATCCATTTTTTAAACTTTGTTTTCAATGACATTTATGGAAGAGGAATGAATTAAAATTCCCATTATTGTGATATCTTTAATCACAGTTTTTGATAATTTACAGTTACTCATCAACCTTCTACTGCCTACATCCTGAAGAATACTGGATTATAAATAAAGCAGCTTATTAATGGTAGTTTTAAATAAAAACCTGCAGATATTTTAAAATATATATCCCTTTACCGTTGTCTGTGCGTCTTCTTCAAAAAATCTCTTATGAACTGATGTCTCTTAAGCTTTCTGTGAATTTGTGTATGGCATTTTCGGGTATACAATATTCTACCTATTTCCTCCCTTTTGGTCTTTTTAAATTTCTGATATACACATATTTTTCTCTCTTTTATAATATAATTTCCTCCTTTTTCTCCTCTTCCTCATTTTTCTTCCTCTTTAGCGTCTCTCCTGGTCTCAAACTGTTTTCTTCTGTTCTCTTTGCTTGTTTTCACCTTTGGTTATGGTTTCCCTCCCTACCTCCTTTTCTTCCTTTCTCCATAATTTTCTTTTATATTTATTCATCCCCGCCCCCCCTCCCTAAACTGGTTGTAATTTGAGTTTAGTATTTCCTGTCTTAATGAGTAAAAATCATGTTCCTTGTTGATTTTAGCCATAAAATTTATCCCAAGAAATTTTTCTTTTCTTTTTTTTTTTAAAGATTTATTTATTTATACATACAAGCTGGGGTACAGGCCAGAGGTGTGGGGCGGCGAGAGGGTTCACCAGAGACAGAGTAGGGAGCAGAACAGGCAGATCAGAAGTACACTGCTGAGGGGAGCAGCGGGCAAGGCAGGAGAGGTCTGCCGCACCATGTGGGATTCTCCCTGGCTGGGCATAGAACTCGCATCGCTGCTGCCGACAGCTCCACAGCGCAGCGCTTAACCACTGCGCCACCAGGGAGGCCCCAATTTTTCTTTTATTTTTAAGTTACTACTCATCAGCCTTTGTATTAGTGGTCCTCTGAAGCAAAAGTTTAAAATTTCTCTCCATAATCACCTTCTTTTACTCTCTGTGAACTGCTTTTACTTTGGAACTACCATTCGCTAATTAATACCACAACTTTCAAGTCCAAAATTCTAATTTTAGTTGCAAATGTGTAAGTGCTTTTTACACAGCTTTAACAACAAAGCTATATTCTGGGACTATGGGAGAAATTATAGAGTTACATTTTTTTTATCCTGTATTTTCAATAGAAACTTAGTTTGCACATCAATAAAAAGAGGAAAATGCAGAGAATATAAATTATTCATCTTTATACATTGTACACATTTGGAGTCTATTCTTTTTAACTTCTTCTAAATGATTTTTTGATTAACAAGAATTTTCATAACTCAGAATCTTTGTTATTTTGAATACATTACCACTTGCAACTCCAAAAATTCTTCCTTTTTGATTTACAACCTCTTACTTCCCACCCCAGTTTCCCTACATCATTTCCCATTAAGGGATACAAAATGGGTTTGCAGTGTCTATGGGTCTGATAGAAGAAGTAGGAAGAGTGATTTTGGGTGTTTGGTAATAGTTATTTGCAATAGGATGTATTTTAGAAATACAGTGTAAATTTAAAATGTTCTTATTTAACACATCCGTTGACAAGGAAATAAATGTGCCTTACCCCCTCGCTTGTTGATCTTTGCATAGCCGGGAGAATAGCCCCCAGACATGGAGGACGAGCTGCTGAAAGCTGCATGAGAGAGGGCAGATACCAGTGGTTCATCACATTTTTCTGAAAAGAAATGAGAAAGAGAGTCAATAAAAAAATCTTTAAATGGTGATTGGTATCTTTAAGTTGATTTTGTTAAAATAAGGACCGAATCTAGTATACATTTCTAAATGTATGACACCACATTGAGCAAACGATCACACTTTCAGCAATTCAACTATGGTCATCCACAATAAATCATAGGGACAGTTAAAAAAAACCCTGATTTTCCAAGGACATGACAACGACAACACCTCCAACTCAGACCTGCTATCAAAGAATCATAACTAAAGTTGATACTGTTTAGTCAACAAGCTTTGGAATCTGGCATCCCCTGGATAGCTACAGGTCTGTCTGCAATTTGGGGATCAAGATTTAGAAACATTGATTAGATGTATTGAGAATGGAGGAGGCAGGACCAGGAAATCTGCAAAGCTAAGAGACTTAGAAATAATTGTCAGTAAACAAAAACACAGAATAATCACAACCTGATGAGCCCTGCTCCAGAATAGCTCACCAGAGCCCACCGTGCCTGACCAAGCACCTCATCAGAACCAGGCAATCCTTCCAGTCTGTCCTTCACTGGGGTTATAGAGAAATTAACTCCCCACCCCCATCCTCCCTCACTACCTGCTTGCTCTTTGCATCCTCTGGCAGATCTTTCTCAGTCCCCTAGTGTCTCAGTGTTATCGTGCCCAGGAACTCAACTCCCGATCTCTCCTATCCTGGGTCCCTCTTGCCCTGGGAGACTATACCAAGGACTGTCTCGGTCATCTTCCCTATGCCACCTCCTCACATCACCTGGTCCAAGCAGCCACCAGCCATCACATCGTGAAACACTGTGTAGTCTTCCCGCTTCTTCTCTTCTCTCCTATAGCCCTTCTGCACATGGCAACTTAAGGACAGTTTTCAAAGTAAGAGTGGGTCAGGCAGACCTTGTGCTCAAATGCGCAGGACCTCCTGCCCTGTCATTCAGAAGAAAGCCCATCGCCCTCTAGTGGCCACCAGTAGTTACTTCACTGGTCCCATTTTTCACATCCTCGTCCATTACTGTCCAGGCACCAAAGCCCCCTTGGATAACAAGCCTGTTCCTGCTGTGCACTTTGGCAGTTGCTACCCCAGCTCCATTATGGCTCTCCCCTCTCCCATCCCAGGCTCTGTTCAAGGTCACTTTCACTGATGCAGCCAGTATTTCATAGCCCACAAGGCAGTAAGAGCAGTCTGTACCAATGTTCTGCATTATTTTCCTTCATAGCATCTACAGCCACCTTATTTGTTTGGTTGCCTTTGTTTCCTACTAGACTGGAAACTCAATGGGAATAAAGTTTTTCATAGCTTGCTTAAAGCTTACTCTCCAGTGATCTGAACAGCACCTGGTGCCTGGCACGCGCTCTGAAAACACTTGGAGAATGAATAAAGGACAGAGCAGGGAAAAGCCAAGGAGCTAAGCCTCAGAGGCCCAGGGCACAAGGCTGAATTATAGCATGGTCCAACGCCTCCTTTCGGAGAGTGGTCACTATGGCAGCTGGGTACAAACGTTCTCTTGGACAAGAGAGAAGTACACCGCATATTCTGGGAAGGTTTCTGTCTCAACATCGACAAACAAAAAGGTTTGAAAAAGAGCAGGCATGAGTTAGTTGCCTTGAAAAGTCACTTAAGTGGAATGAGGTTCCTGCTGATACTGGGGAAAGATTAATATTCCTGATCTCCTCACTTCATGTGTACAAATCTGAAGTTAGAAAGAATAAATCTATCCCCCAAATATTGTTCGGTGTCTTGGTTTTCTTAGTTATTCTGCAAGTGTCTCTGAGAAAGAGAGAATGTGTGCATGAATAGATTCCCCAGAAAGTTAAATGCCAAAGAATGAAAAGATGAACACAACTTTGATTTCAAAGTATCAGTTCATAAAGCAAGAATCTGGAGGGAAGAAGCCCATAGTAATTGTTTAAAAATTTACTCTTCAGTTTAGCTGCTAGTGAACATAAGTGAAAAATCCTCATCTCATTCAGACCCTTGAGTTTAACATCTTAGAATGTTTGATGTATGTTCTGCATTTAACTGGAGTGACAGTTACTTATAAGTTTCCACACTGAGGATGTCTTAATATTCATTCACTTTTATTTCATTCATTCAGATATGAATAGATCATCTACACCCTGCCAAGCCCACGACATGTAGATAAGATTGACAGCTATGGGCTGTTTATATGGAACTTGTGTTTTAATGGAAGGAAACAGGCTAAAATGTAAAAGGTACAATAGGGTATGAGGTTCTGGTAAATGCAGAGACATCGGAGATGATAACAGGCAGACTTGAGCGGGTTGGTGGGGTGGGGGGGAGCAATTGTTTTTTTTCTTTGCTGCCTTTTCGGGTAAGTCTCTTTGCCAGGGTGACCTCTATGGGGTGAAACTGGTTAGAAATCACCAGGATCATGCTGGGAGAAATCTGTCCTAGTCTAAGCCTACTCAAGTAGGGTGATAATGACAAAAGATACATTTCTCCAAAATAAACATTCAATGTTACCTTGAAAGTAATTCAAAGGAAATTGATGAATAATTGATTAAATGATCCATCCGCTGACTTAAGTTTAGAACTTAAACATGGCATTTACAAAACCTAAAGATTGTTTCTCCAAATTACATTTTAAAACTTTGACTTCTGTAATAAGTTGATCATCTTCACACCAAATTTTAAACTTTTCATGATGTTAGAATTTATTTAATTCAGAATAACAACATTAGAATAAAACTGAACCAGCAAAGAGAAGATAGATGATTTTTTAAAAAGGCAGCCCTAAAATTATTTTCAGAATTTAAGCATTAGCAATTTTATCTTCTTCTAAATTGAGACATATTCTATAACAATATCATTAAGTAAGGAAAATGCTGCATGTATAGTATATTTTCCTGGAAAATTTTAATCACAAATATCTACTCTATGCTTTGTATTGTTCTAACAACTTTGGGTAATAAAAATTCTCTATAACTCATTCCCCCCATGAGTGGCAATTATATCGCAATACACAGAAGGTGATTAAACATGAAACAACAAGAGAATAATACCCATTTGTGATTCAGTATGCAATAGACTATAATGAAGTACTGAAAGTCACTCAAGTGGAATGCAGGGCTGTTAAACTCAAGTTTAAAGTACAGTGCTGTTGTTTAGGAGAAGAACTGGTCAGTTGTGAATTCGTCCTTGAAGTATGATACTGACCCCAGTAACACAGATGACTCACAGGTGAAATGAGGTAATTAGCTCTAAAATGCTCCATCACTGTCAAGTCTGGGTGCTCACAGAAGTGCCCTATAAACCAAGTTCAGCCCACTGCTCGCTGTTGTCAATAAAGTTTTATTGGTACACAAACATGCTCAGTAATTAATATTGTGTCTATAGCTGCTTTCACACAGTGGCGGAATGTCACCAAAGAGGCCACATGGTCTCCGAAGCTAAAATATTTACTATCTGACCTTTTACAAGAGGTTTTCCAGCCTCTGCTTTAGTATCACAAATCTTCCGTATAGCCAGGAAAAAGAATGATGGATGATCACTTATGGTATCAGGACATATAAATGATGAGTAAGGTTGAAGAATGGAGGGAATACAGATGGCTGGAAAGAGAGTGAAGAATGTTCTAGAAAGAGGAAATAGCATAAGCGAGATTAGAAGGCCACGATGGGTCTGAAATTGCCCAGAGATGGTGGCTACAGGACTCCATGCACACCTATTCTGCCAGAGTGTCTACTCTGATGATGGATGCATATTTATTCCAGCTGTAATTGTGGTTATTACACATGACGTATTCCAAAGAGTCAGTTTGCTGTTTGTGCTGGGACATGTATCTCAATAGTCTGCAGACATTAAATACAAGGGAATCAGGCAAACCCCTGAGGAAAGTTAGGCTTTTGATAGAGGAGAGAGAGAGAGAGAGAAGGGGGGAGGGAGGAAGAGATAGAGATACAGAGAGAGAGAGAGAGAGAGAGAGAGAGAGAGAGAGAGAGAGACACTAACATTTGGAATAATTTAGTATTTTATTTTCCTATACTGGGATGTCTTCCAAAACTACGGCCACAAAGTGATGGCAAATATTTGGTCTCCACTGTACTTCCCTTCCAGGGAATCTTGGATGAAAACTAGAGGAGCAGATGGACCTTGATTTTTATTTTCACACAATTTCAGTCAATCAGGAAGGCATACTAGCTGTAAGAATTTTACACTAATTCAAGCTGGAACACCGGAAATTCTTGGCAGATAGAGACAAAGTGGCTGTCCCCCGCCCCCCACCACACACACACCTAAGAACCTGGCTGAGGAGAACTACCAGTTGGGACAGTGGCGGGAATGTGCAAGGACAAAGACATCAGATGTTGACGTCGACATGAGACATGACAATTCAATGTCTCTCTGGTTGGGAATTTTAACCACCCATTATCTTTAAAAATCATGGCACTTAAAAATACATGGTTTGGGGGCCTCCCTGGTGGCCCAGCGGTTAAGCGCTGCACTGTGGAGCTGTCGGCAGCGGCGACGCGAGTTCGACGCCCAGCCAGGGAGAATCCCACATGGCGTGGCAGACCTCTCCTGCCTCGCCCGCTGCTCCCCTCAGCAGTGTGTTTCTGATCTGCCTGTTCTGCTCCCCACTCTGTCTCTGGTGGACCCTCTCGCCGCCCCACGCCTCTGGCCTGTACCCCAGCTTGTATGTATAAATTAAAAACAAACAAACAAACAAACAAAAAAAACATGGTTTGTATCACAGATTTGGAAATATAAGCCTACTTACTACACAGAAAACAGTGAAGAATAACATAGGAATTTTACCAGAACCAGACAGTGCCATCAGCACAGAAATTCTAACAACTTCCTCAGTGGACTGCCTCACTCCATGGTCTCCTTACATACTCTGCATTCAATTCCTGAGGTAGGAAGCTGGAGTTCCATTACCTCTACCTGCGCGGTTACCTGGCCTCAGGTTTTATGACCCTTTTTTCTCATAATCAGGACAAATTTAAGAGGCCACACTTCCCTTCATCTCTTCAGTTTCCAATCAATAGGCTCCTGCCTGGCTGCTTATGGCAAGAACCATCCTGAATTACATGCTGAGAAGCTGTGCTAATTCATTCCCTTCTCTGGCCTCCCGCGTGGATGTCAGATCCTCTGAGACATCGTTGTCTTCCCCTGCTGCTCATTTCCGAGTCCGGAGTTCCACGTCCATGCCCAAGGGTGGTGTCCTGCCTCCTGCTCTTAAACTTCCTTCTACTCCCTCACTTATCCACATGCCCGACAGGCCAATTGCTGGTCACCCCCAGACAAGGCCACTCCCTGCGTGTCCCTCGATGTCCACTGTGTCTAAACTACTGGTTGGTCCCTGTGTTATCCTCTGCGCCAACCGCCTGACTTTCCGGACAGGTCATGTTTTGGTTACATTCCTTCAAAACCATACAAAAACTCCCTGGGCAAATCAAGTGTTCCTCTTGTCTAACCTAATGGACAGCTTCAGGATTTGAATGCAAAGGAGACTGGCCTCGGATGAGGGTTTCTGAGTTATCTCTGAGACTAACCTCAAACTCTGAAGGCTTCGTAAATTACAAGTAGTGTTGCACCCGGCCAACATAAGATTTGTTTGGGATGTAGTGTTTCTATATTTCAGAGACTATTCCCAAGACTCTGCATCATTGTTTCTTTCATTTCCTTTCCAATAAAGAAGAAATAAATAAAGAAGGAAGAATGGGAGAGAGAGAAGAGATGAGGGAAGGAAGGAAGGAAGGAAGGAA
>PVIJ01016696.1:0-31877 GCA_004024925.1 Scalopus aquaticus | reverse complement strand
TAGGGAGGCCGGGTGGGAGAGAGACAATCAGTGGGGGTGGGGGGGAGGAGGGAGGCGGAGGGAGGGAAGGAAAAGGGCACAAAATGGAATAGAAAAGAACACAAGGGACCATGGAGATGGATCACGGGTGAATTGGTGGTGGGCTACCCAAGGGGAATACAAAATGTAAAAGACATAAATAACAATAAAAATATATATTTAAAAAAAAGAGAAGTAACTTAACAAAATTTACATATAATCTACAAAGACCATTTCAAAAAGATTGGACATTCAGAAAGATTGGACTAAATGGATAACATATGGATGATGAGGCAAATTATACTGTAAGTTCTCCCAAAATCAGTATTCTCATTATTAATCTGTTAATTCAGTGTAAGTAAATCCTCACTGTACTTTTAAAGAAACTAATAAACTTATTTCATGATGTAAAAAAAAAAAATAGTAAACAGAAAGAGTACTTGGACTTAAGAGTTACACCTCAATTTTTTTTTTATTATTTCAATTTGGGTGCTCAGTGTTCTATAGTTCTGGGGGAATGAGAATTAAATGTGCTGCTACAGCAGCTGACTGCTGATGTTTCATAACAAAATTGAATCATTACATTAGATGACTACTGCCTCCCAGCTTTCTACCCCAATTCAGTCTTGAGATAGAATCAGAGAAATGATCAAGGAAAAACAGCCAAGAAGAAAGGTGGGTGCTGCCTAACTTTTTCCCCCTCAACAGCTTTGAAACAGAGCTAACTTAATTTTTGTCCTTCAAAATGTACAATATACATCATATATACAAAATTTCCATCTGCAAGGTGGTTGCTTGCTGAAACAAAATAGCAATGTGGGAAAAAATCATAGAGCTAGAACATTTTCCTGGATCTCAGAATATAAGGAAAGGATTCTCAATAGGAAAAAATAAGTGAGTAAACACAAAAGTATATGCAGTGAACTATATCATTTTTTTAGTTTATGTATATTAATTTTAACTTTATTGTGTAGCATTGCAACATACCATAGACATAAAATACTGAAGACCAGCCTGTGTACTGTACAAGAATGCCAGCTAAAGGCATTGCAATCACAGCTCCAGCATAAGAACCTAAAGAAGAAGGTAAATGAAATCAATAGAAATTCTTGATTTTATCCCATGTGCCTTGACTGGTTTACATAAACACACACTTCCATACTTGGGTGCATGCACACTCACACTCACACATATAGCAATCCTAAAACACACATATATGTCTACATACTTATGCAAGAACACAAGAATACACAGTGGAACCTACTTACCCAAGATACAACAGCAATTTAAAAAATAATAAAAGACTATAAATAAAAGTACTGACTATAATGAAAATCACTCATGAGTCTATTTGAAAACTTAGATGAAAATGGATGAACTCCTAGAACATTACAAAACACAGGAAGAGTTAGAGAATTTAAGGAGATCAATGAAAATTAAAGAAATTGAAATGATATTCAAAAATCTTTCCTCAAATATAAACAAACACACTTTACCAACTTCTAATTCTTATACACTATTCCTGGACTTTTAGCCACCACAACTACATCTATGCACTGTACTCACCACAAAAGGAAGTGGTTGCCAATCTACTCCTTTCTAGAGGTGGGGCCCATTTGCTCCATATTCCATGACAAGCTGGGTAGGTCACCCCCTGTGGTAAGGGAAGGCATATATCACCATTTACGAACAAAGTATTAGGAAAAGTTGCTACTCATGGGCCCTTTCTGATTCCCTGAAACTCCATTAAAAAAAAAAAAGTTTTCAACCCAGATAAAGTAGAACAAGACTTTTTTTTAATGACCTGTTCAAATTCTTCCCACCCTTCAAGTCTTCCTCTACCTTGATTTTCTTCTGGATAAGGCGAAGAATAGACTCTCAGTTTATCGGCAGTTCTGAACAGATTGGGAAATTTGGGGAGATGTTTTGTGAAACAGTAAACTAAATGATTCCCAAATATAAGGACTACATATAAGGAAGGTGAAGTGTAGATCCTTGGAAGTCACACTTCTGAAAGTGCTGTTGAGAATTTAAGACCCGGGAAATAATTATCTTCCCCCCCCCTTTTTTTTTCCCCCGCTCTATCTTTTTCTGTTATTTTGATTCTCTTTACTTTTCCTTTTTCCTTTTTTTTTTTTCAGAAAAAGCAGATTGTTTTCCATTCCTTCATATTTTATTTGATTAATTTATTACCATTATACTACAGATAAAGGCCAATAGATAGGCCAATGACAGGTCTTTAAAAGGTATTCTGTCAATGAAGTCATCTTATGGAACAAAGTTAATCATTAGAATTAGATGCTCAAAGTATATATTCAATGAAATATTCAGGGAAACTTGAAATCACGATTCAAAGCCAATTGAGACTTGGTCTAAAACTCCCAGGAGTTTATTTATGCAAGGTTATCACCAGCAAAGGATAGACTAAATAATTCTTATCACAATACATTAATGAAAATGCCCTTTATGTCAAATAATTATTTTTGTGAAAGAGTGATGAGCAGTGATGGTAATAATTTAGAGTCAATGAAAGTCAAACTTTCCCAATGTTTTATTCAATTTTAACACGATGTAAACATAACCAGATAAAATACATTTATTTGAGATTAAGATAATCTTCAGGATCTTATGAACAGGCCAACCTTAAGAGATTGCAATCCTGAAGTTTCATACCTCAACAAGTCCCTGCAATATCCTAACAAAGATGACACATCCGTAATGTACTCGGGCTGCTGATGGGATCAGCATGTTCAGGGTGGAGGTAAGAAGTATGGCCGCTCCAAATACTCTGGAAAAGAAAAGGAATTTGTCTGTATTTCTCAGGTGAAGTTAACTGCAAATACTTTCAAGGTAAATTAATTATCTAGCAAAATAAACATGATCTCAATCAGATAGGTTAGCTGCTACACTGGATTATCTTGAAATGTTACATTATTTGATGCACAAGAAATAAAAGAAGAGGCAATGATTTTTTTTCACTGACTAATATTCATTTTCTTCATAGATCTAAATACAAATTGCAAATATGAGTGAATCATTGTCTGGTTTTGGTCTGTAGCTCAGTCTACAATATAAGCTGCTTAAACACAAGATCTAATTTTGTGGATCTTCTGTTAAATCCAAGTACATATAACACAATGCATGATACATAGTAGAAACTCACTAAAGAATAACTAATGAATTTCTAAATGCAGTTGTCCTCATCATATTATACAAGTATTTGTAATTTCCCTAGAAGCTGCATATACCCAGGAATTTTATGAATGGAATATCCTAAATATCCCAAGAAATCTCATGATCAGATGCCACAGCATATGTCTCTATAATAAAAATAACTCTTTCTTAATACAACTGTCTCAGATGTTTCCTTCATTCATTTTTTGTAAGTGGAAAGATTCTACTTGAGGCATTCCAAAATTGTTGGAAATGTGATACTAATACCTTAATCCATATGCAAGCAGAAATTCCATTTTGCTGTTAAAAAATATCTTCCGTGATATTCATACTGAGCAAGAAGCATCCCCTTTGCTGGTTAACTTTAGAATATTTTCTTGCAGAGATGTTTTGGGACACACTACCTCTAATCAGCTAAGCTGTGTGTTCGGAACAAGTTTTCTCAAATCAAACATTAAGCCTCAAATTCAGTCAAGATTGGTGGCCTCAGAGACGCTCCAAGTCTTCCGAACGGGCACATTCAAGGTAATTATTAAATATTTGGGTTTCTGAAAGGGACCTTGATCATTATTCATCTGCTACTAGAATTAGCAAAATGACTTCATGAAGGGCTGAGGTGGATCCGATCGTTTCTGTGAATCACAAACTCCGTCAAATACTTTTGTTTACTTGATACAACCTAATAGCTGCCAGCCCTCCGCGGCCTCCCTCCACTAAGGCAGTCAGAAGACGGATGTTCTGTTCCAATCTTCCTCTGTATTGTTTGATTCAAATAATAACTTATTTCCTACATTTGCAGGAAAAGATAAAGTTTCTTAAGAAAGTGATTACTCGTATTAAAATGCCATGCAACCAGTGATGTATAACTTTTGTCAAAAATGCATTATTCATAAAACAAATATAAATAATCCCATAACCTGTCTTTATAAAATAAGAAATCAAAATTGTTATAAAGATTTAGGTTAAGTGTATTTTAATTTGGGGTATTGTTTTGAAGTTATAAGAATATTCACTCTCTGCAGTCCAGGGCCTCCCTGGTGGCGCAACGGGTTAGCACAGTGCTGTGGAGCTGTCAGCAGCTGCGGCGAGAGTTCGATGCCTGGCCAGGGAGATTCCCACATGGTGCGGCAGACCTCTCCTGCCTCGCCCGCTGCTCCCCTCAGTGGTGTATTTCTGTCAATCTGCCTGTTCTGCTCCTCACTCTGTCTCTGGTGAACCCTCTCACTGCCTCATGCCTCTGGCCTGCACCCCAACTTGCATGCAAAAATAAAATGAATCTTTAAAAGTAAAACTGCAGTCCAAATGTTCTTATGTGCAAACCCCACAATATTTTAAAGGTTTCCCATAGGGTTTACAGGAAATGGGAGGAACACATGGGAAAATTCTGGTGGACCTGGTACTACATGGTGCATATTCCCAAAGGCCAGTGAGGCAAACACTTTGCCACTATTCTGAGTGGTTGCATGTTGTACCTACGCAAAAGTGAAGGTGGAAGCAGGAGGGGCAAAGAGCAAAGGAGTCTGGGTGTTATAGGTGGTCTCTGGGGGGAGTGGCAAGCTCGTGTTGACTCTATCTTCATCACGGTAACGATAAGACAGACTGTTTAAGGCCTAATAATTAAGAGAACCAAAGCAACCTAATATTACATGATTTTTTTTAAAAAGTATTTATAGCATATATGCATGATCCCATTCAGTTCTGAGGAAGAATACCTTATTGCTGTCATCCAGGAGCCAACTGGATGAGACTTCCCTGGAGTGATTATTAAAAATGTCAATTTCTCACTTCAGAAGTTCCAAATCAGGATGAGCTGGAAGTGAATCCTGGAAGTCTGTGTTTTAATAAGCAATCCAGGTAATATCTTGTATGATAAAGATTTTTTAAAAACACACTAAATCTAACAATGTGTGTCTTCTTTTCAAATAATTATTTTAAAGGCATGATACGTGAAGATTATTTTCTATGAATATAATTTTCTTTTTTTTTAGACTTATTTTTATTTATTTATGCATATAAGAACTGGGGTGTAGGTCAGAGATGCAGGGGGTGAGAGGATTTACCAGAGACAGAGTGGGGAGCAGAACAGGCAGATCTACTGAAATACACAGCTGAGGGGAGCAGTGGGTGAGGCAGCAGAGGTCTGCTGCACCATGTGGGAAATTCCCTGGCTGGGGATCGAACTCAGGCTGCAGTGGCTGGCAATAGCTTCCTAGCACTAAACTTTAACCCCAGCACCACTAGGGAGGTCCTATTTTCTATGAATATAATTTTCAGTCATCACTTTCTCTCTTTTCAAAGGGATTTGTTATTGTTCTAAGTAAAGCAGGAGAGAGATGAATTTGACCCATCCTTTAGCTTAAGTTTTCTGATCCTCTATACTACTGATATATTGGGCTGGATAATTCTTTGTTGTGGGGGGCAGGGTGTTGTCCTATGTACTGTATACGTTTAACAGCACTGCTTGTCTATAAGCAGTAGCACATACCCAGCCTATGCCAATAGTGTACACTCCCAAATTTTGAAACCAAAAAACATCTCCAGCAATTTTCGTATATCCCCTGGGGGACCAGTAGATGTGAATAATTTATGAACATTTGTTGAGGTTCCCCTATAGTCTGAACTAAATTTAATGAGTGTTAATTCATTTTGCTAGATATCAGGTTAACACTTCACATGTCTTTAGCACCATAATTACCTAGGAACCCATTGTCATGAGTATTATTAATGTAACCATTTTATAGATGAAGAAACTAATCCTGAGCTGTGAACTCACTTGTAAAAGTTGTTAAGCATTTCAGTGAGGAGGGCAGAACTGTTAAACAGTTCTAAGTTGAGGAACCCTGTTTCAAATCTAGTCTGCCTGATTCTGAAGTCAGTAGTTTTTGCCAATAGGAATGGCATCTGATTATGCACATATTATATGGTTCATAGTATATTTCAGGATTCTGGTTGTAAATTTGAGTAATATTCGTCACAAAGTTATTTGAAACCACACTACTATTCCCGAAATAAAACGTCAATAGATCACTCTCAATGTTTACTCTCCACTCTTGCCCTGAAATGATGTTTCTAATTATATAATCTTGTGACATTTATAAATGCTTCCAACTTTTATGCTCTTTAATACTTTTCACCATCCTTTTTAAAAATCACTTGTACCAATTGTATTATAAGAATGCAATGACTTTTTATTACTACTTAATAGTAAAATACATCACATTTTTTAGAACCTTATCTCCTTTTTTAATCTTATGCATTATCCAAATCAGTCTCTAAGTAATTAAAGTGATGATTATCAAAATAGAATTCTTGCTCTTTATTGGAAGCATTTACACTTTTTCTTGTACTACACACAGCCATAATTGAGGCAGCCACTTCATTCAACATCCACGTATGCATTCACAACTCTGATCCTCTGTGGTACTATATTTAGAGCAGGTTACTGAGCTGAAGAGGAAAAAGTAGTTAAGGGCCTCCCTGGTAGCACAACAGGTTAAGTTGCAGCACTATGAAGCTATCCAGAGCCACTGCAGCATGAGTTCGAAACCTGGCCAGGGAGCTTACCACATGGCACAGCAAACCTCTCCTGTCTCGCCACTGCTCCCCTCAGCAGTGTATTTCAGTCAATCTGCCTATTCTGCTCCCTACTCTGACTCTGGTGAATCCTCTCACCCCCCACACCTCTGGCCAACACCCCAGCTTATATGTATAAATAAATAAATCTTTTAAAAAAGAAAAGTAGTTAAAATGTGCAGAGCACTTACTACACTTTCTCTACCAACATTATTAATTTAATCCTCACAACAAATCTATGAATTGTACTTTCTTCATTTTACAAACATGAAAATGGAGACAGGAAGACTGTACAAGAAGACAGCAAACAGTGGATCTGAATTTGAATCCAGATTTCTCTTGACATGAAAAGCTGTGCTCTTTCACTTCTATGATACTATTAGTTACCAGTAAACAAGGGTGGCCTTTGCTACAATGTAGGGGAGAAAAAGAGTGACAAGCAGCCCCAAGATAACTGACACTAAATGTCATAACAGAAGTATAAATGGAAAGCAAAGGAGATAAAAATCCATCCCAACTGGAGTGATCAGGAAGCATGTACTTCATAGGAGAAATTTCAAATTAGGCCTTGGAGGATGAAATATAGAAAAGATAAAATTCTAAAAAGAAGAAATGGATCAGCAAAGTTTCTAAAAAGGACAACATTACTATAAACCAGAATCTGAGGCCATGTTAAAAATGGTAGTACAGGTGAGGAGAAGAAAGAACATCAAGAGAGAGATGAAGAAAGCTTTTGAGGAAGTGTAGATAGGACAAGAAGGGGATGATCAGAGTCCATATATCTATGACCTCTGAGAGATGGAGTTTAGGATGATCACAGAGGATAATCTGTGATACGTCTGTCAAGTGAAGCAAACACGGAACCACCTACAATTTCGGGGAGAGGGATCTATAAGCCAGGGAGAGAGAAGGTGGCCAGAACTCATGTGAATTGAGGCAAGGTGATGGTTTGCAGAGGAGTAATGGGCCAGTCACTAACAGCGGCATAGATATGGTGCAGATTATTTTGTAAGACTCTAATGCTGTCACTTAATGACTATGTGACTAGCAGGCTTCTTAAACTTTCCAGGTAAAGATCAAGCGCATGAATTCTAGGGCCAGATGTCTGGATTCAAAGTTCATTTATGTCACTTACTACTTGAGTGATTTTGAGCTTCATTCAACTTTTTATCTATGCTTCATTCCTCATCTACAAAACTGGGATATTAACAGACTCTATGAATTATTATATAAAGCACCCAGAAGAATATCCATCTTATCCTAAGCATTTGAGTTTATTAGGACATGTACAATGATGATGTTAATACTCTGTATGTTCATATGATTGCTCGGAATCTAAATAAAATAATACATCTAAAAGACTACTTGGCATATAAAAGTAGATTCATAAATGCAAGTAAGTCAAATAGAAATAAGTCAGTGGTTAATGAATTGTTAGTCTATGCCAGTCATTGTTCTAGATTCTCATTTTTAAAATAACAACAATATTAAAAGCTACTACAGCTGTGTTTATTTCGTAGGTAAAATAGCTTAGTCCCTGTCAGTTGCAATAACTTGTTAAGGTTACATAGCAATTAAGTGGATAACTATGATTTATTCAACCTGACTATAGATACTGGATATATAAGCATTAAGCTTGACTGTACTTTAATAGCAGCAGAACTAATACTATCACTAACAACACTAGTAACAGCAGCTAAAGTAACAAAAAAAACTTTGGAAGTTATAAACATTACTAAAAGATGGCAGCAGCAGTGTGGGGTGGAAACAACCCCATCCCTCCTATATTTGTGGTAAGTAGTTAATAAAGAAGCTCATTTCAGGGAGGGCTTTGTCTTTTTTGACAAAGTCTAGGTTTCAAAAAGGAAACGGAAGAAATAGTAGAACTGAATAAGGAAAAGAAGTTCCAGAATCTAAAATAGTTTAGTACAGTGCTTTCCAGACTTTATCATGTGTGGCAATCATTTTAGGGGTCTTGTTAGAATACAGATGTCAAGTGCAGAGCTTCCTATTCAATAGGTTTGCGCAGGTGCTGAGAACGTGCATTTCAAGCAAGTTCCCAGGTGATGCTGATGTTGCTTTCCTGGTTTGAGACTCACTGGCTTATGCACTATACATTATGCTAGATATTTTATTTCTCTGAGACATCACAAAAAAAATGACAGTTCTGGGACAATGGAAGGTGGAAGAGAAAGCTAAAAAAGAACAGAACTAGATACAGCTGAAAATGGGGTTTATGTTTTATTAGAGAAGGAAACAGCAGGATGGGATAGAAACACTTGTTAAAAAGGACAATATCCTTCAAAAAACACAAATGGGATTTTGATCACCTGATCAAGACCAAAAAGAAATTCTCTGACCTAATTTCGACTGTCCTCACTAACCAAATTGAGCAGCTGCCATATTTTTCTTACGGATATATATGAATAGTATGCCAAAATGTTAGTTAACAAGCTCTGTAGTAACACTGTGTGAATTCAAATTTGAACTTCGGTTTCTTACTAGGATGATCTTTCTCAGGTTGTTGTTTAAATTCTCTAAGGATCACTTTATCTGTAATATAGAGATAATAAGTTTTCATACTTTAAATCATACCTCAACTGTGAAGATTAAGTAAATCAGTTAAGAAAGGGGATGATGCCAGTCTCATAGAAATGGTTTATAAATATCATAAAGTCATACAGATAATATCAGATAAAATTATAGAAACATTTTCTAACATTCAATATAGTTTTATAGAGTTACTATTTTTTGTTCTTCCAGAATGTTTTTTTTCTCTGATTAAGTAATGCTCTCTATGTGACCAGGGCTCAGACCAATTCCATGTTGGTCTGAAATACAGCATAAAGACATAGAGTAAGAATTCTCCCATTCTGAATGCATACAGAATTCAAAATGCCCTAGTCTCTCAATCAAGTGCCTTAATAGTCCATCTAAATTATCGAATAGGATTTTTTAAATTTATAGTCTCTAAATTGATTATACCTATCTGAATATCCACCTAGCCTTAATCTGGGTATCCACCTAGCTTTAATCCACCTAGCCTTAATCCCAATATAATATCCCTCTCCCTCTCTCCCTCCCTCCCTCCCTCCCTCCCTTCCTCCCTCCCCCCCACACCTTTCTTTTCTTTTTATGTGCTTTCAGATATTCCTAAATGCTGCATATCATTTCTTATAAGATTTAACACAAGACATCATGTGTTCCTCCACCAGCCTGCATAAGTTGTGTTTCTTGGAAAATAGGTTGTGGTCTTCATTTCACTTTTCAAAACCCATGATGTAATAGCAGAATATTTTATATATGGCATGCTCTTAAGAAATTAGTACCCAATTATTTTATATAAAGACTTTAAATAGAAAGTAATGAATACGTCCCTTCCTGAGATTTATGTTAGTGATAATTGACATTTCTCCTTTGAATTTTCTTTATTCTATTTCCAATCAATTGACCATTTACTGGTTTTCAGATTTTAGTGGGACAAACTGCTGTTCTGGATATCCTAGTAATCTTTGGAAGCTGAATAACTCTCACAAAACAACCATTAAAAGGCAGCTATGGAACAGAACTCAGAGTACTCCTGTGGATAAATCTGAACTTGAAATACTGGCCAACTACTGGCCCATTCTGGCTTTATCATTAAGTCTTCCAGAAAACACTATAGAGTCTCCTGAAACCAACTACCATTATTACATTTCTTGCTCATCACAGCAGCTTCTTCAACTGCTAAAATCACTGTCTGTGATGCTCTGCTTTCAAACTAAATTAGATGGTAATAGTTCACAGGTCAAATACCATCCTCTTAAAGATGTTCACCATTTATCAATATTTAATGCAGTTGCATATACTGCATTAAGTTTGACAACTATCTTTTCTTGTGTTTGGACAGATGTTACAAAAACAAATAAACATAAGCATTGAATAATTTTTGATATCTCATAAACATAAGGAGGACACACAATTGCATTTCTCAGCACTACAGCCCTAAACACAGTAGCCACCACAATTGGTTTTCCAAGTATATTCTTTAATCCAAAGATTTGACTAAAAATTATAATCATGCAAATATGTCTTTTAAATTATTCCATGTTATGCTCTTCCTATGGACGTAGGTGGACACTGAATAACACAATGATTTCTTTAAAAGACTGTAAAATGGATCTTTTTTAAAGGAACACACATAGTAAAGGTTTTTAGTAGGAGAAAGATGTTGTGTTTAGAAGCACATTATTTGAAATCACAGATGTATACATCATACATATTATATAACCATGCTCTTCCTCTTCCCAACTAGTGCTCTCTGGGAAAATAACTCTGCTATTTTGTATTCAGTTCTCTCACCAATAAAACAAGGTAAGAATGCATGTTTATAGAATAACAATCACAAAGGAGATGATCTATATAAAGTTTAGTGATTCATGTATTGATTCTATTTAATTCTAATTTCATATGCTTCCTGAAATGGAGAACTAAAGTAATCTCGAAAACAATTTATGAATCATGTCCTCTCCCCACCCCAATATAAGTGTACTATTTAGGGAGATGTGGACATTTTATATGTGAATGATGTACTTTATGTTGATTGAAAAGCTCTTCTGATATTCACTCACCACTCTGCATTGTACGTTTAGATATCTTTTCATATTTCCACCAACTTGAACTGGCTCTTTGTTTCACATTTTAACCTAACAGCCATATTCTTAGGCTTTTTACAACTACAAGGAAGGAGATAACTGTCTTCTCCATTATATAAATTAAGTGATCATGTTACTGCTTGACTTCAGTAGGCCTACAGAGAACATTTGTGCCATTTTTCATTCTTACAATTATTTAGCCTTAAATTTTTTTCAGGAGCATTTTCAGAAGTTTTCATAAACTTGAATTTTATAACACATTAGATAATACTGTAGATTATCTGAGAACATCTTAATGAATAGGTCACTAAAGAATAGAAATGTAGGACTCTATTTGATAGCATTAAATGACTACACATATATAAAATTAATCTGGCTTCTCATTAGTCATCTGTTTTTGCTTTGTTTTGCTTTTTGTTTATAATCCATAATTTAGAAATCACTTACAGTCTGAACACTATTTCTTTCTAGAAAATGTGAATAACATATAAGAAAATAAAGAAATATTATACATCACATAAAAAGCATTTTCTATAAATAAATAAATTTCCCAAAATTAATATATGCTCATTTTAACAGAATTGTAAATATAGGTTCTTTATGATATTAAATGGTATTTATATGTGTTTATATATAATATCAAGTAGTGTGTTTATACCAGTATATTTACATTTATATTATTATATATAAACATATACTATAAATGAAAATTCCAGGAAATGACACATCTTTTCCAGCAGTGAACTAAACTTAAACATAGCTTTTGCTGAACAATTAAAATTCTAGCTATTAATTAGATGATATTACTGATCTTGAAGTTCCAAATAGTAAGTGGAATCTTACTAAAATGATATTTCATTTTGTTTAAAGCCCTTTTCCTCATAATTAGGAATTATAATGCTACCTTAAGCCCTACATCTCATGTCAGTACAAGTCAGAGAGGGCTATCAGTAATTGGGCAGAGAAATGTTTTTAAAAGCAAAGTAATGTGAAAATCAGACATGAAAAATCTTCACTTCTCTATGCCATGAAAACAGGGTTAGAAGCTGATGAGTGCTATCAGTTTCTCAAAGAACATTATTGTAATGACTGTGAAATAAAATAAGGGCCATTTGCTTATTAAGATAGCTTTTCAAAATGACAAACCACTTGAAAGCTACTTAAAATTGTTGTTTTCCTCATGATTTCCTCTTCAGCAAATGACACTGAAAATGAATTCAATTAGCTTATTTTTTAGTTAAAACCTAATTTCTACTTGTCTTTCTTCAACTTGGTTTACACTCACACACACACATAGACACACAAACACAGTTCTTTGTTTTATAGTGTGAAATGATTATCATATTTACACATAATTACTTGAAGAACATGGGAATGTATGTGTATGTAAATGTGTATGTGCGTGCGTGCGTGTGTGTGTGTGTGTGTGTGTGTGTGTGTGTGTTTATTAGGAGGCTCTACATTACTAACTAGATTGTCAAAATTAGAGGCATATAGTATTCCTGATGTAGAAATGTTTGGAAAAGCAAATGTAGTTGTTGAAAATTTGCATCACACTCTGCCTGATGATTAACATTTAACGTGGCTCAGAGGAGTTAGTTGAGCAATTTCCAGTCATATTCTTTTTCGGTGACACATAGCCACAAACATCTCACTATGCAAGCTCAGCCCACAAGGATTTGCCCAGAAGAGGTGACAGGAATACCTGGTGGCTTATCATTTCTGCAGATGATATTCATTTTCCCTGAATCAATCAATCAATTTCCATTTAGGCAGTGACGTGTCACTTACCCAGAAACTCATGTTCCTCACCCCGGGTGTGGCACTAATCCTCTCCTGGAGGGCTGGTAGGAATAGACTGATTCAGATTGTTTAATCTATTTAACCTAATGAAATCAGAGCTCCGCTGCCTCCCTTTGTCACATCTGATGCCCCCACTCCCATATTAAAAAAAAGAATACACAATCACAAGCCAGCCCTCTGGGTCCCTTGGTACATCATTAAGTTGTAAAAATGACTTCATCACTCATGACAGAGAAATTAGACAGCCCAACAGTGGCATATGGCAGCGGGAGAATCATACTACCAGCTGCCCACCTGACTCTCTCTTCCCTCACAATCATGTTCCTCCCCCAGGAGGTTGCCTCTGCGCTGCTGAGGTTGTAGGATGTGGCAGCCACAGGGGAAGCCAGAGCTAGTAACAGGCGAGAGGAGAGCCAAAAGGGAGGAGAAGCTCCTGTCAGCAAACCACGTGAAAGCCCTTAGGGGCCCCTCCCCCCATTCATCTATTCATTTTGTGGAAAGAGTATTTTCTTTTGTCAGAAAAAGGAGGGCCTTTTCTGCATTGCCCCAGATACCTAACCTATAAAGTCCACAATGGGAAGGCTGCTAGATGTTTGATAAGCATCTAGATGAAAGAGAAAGAGACAGTCACCTCTGGCCCTAAAAGACTGGATGACTATAAACTATTTTTCCACCATAAGCAAGATGGTGATTCCTTGCAGGTTTTATTGTTCTGGTCTGTATTATTTTCTCACATAAAAGGAATTTAGAAGGGTTAAGGCACCTGCTGGCAATGGATGTCACAATGGATAGGTAAGTAGAGAGGAAAAAAGATCCTAAATATAGATAGATGATAGATAGACAGATAGATAGATAGAGTTTGCTGATGAGATTTAAGAATTCATTTCCAATGCTAATTCCAATAAAAGAAGCACATCTTCATTGTTTTATATCTATGAAGGTAAAAGAGAAACTAGCACCAGTAAAATCAATCCTTTTGGATTTAAATTATGAAAACGTTGTGTTTAAAATATCTTTGTTCCTCTCTTTCTGAAAATCATTCTCACAGAAAGATTTTTCATTATCAGACAAACCAGAATATTTACCTAAAGAATATCAAATTTCATTTCTATAAATAAAAATGCACATTAGTAAACATTTTTAAACCCATGCATTTGAATTTGTTCATTTTAAGTGCAAATTAACCTCTTTTATATCAGTAAATGAATAATTTGTATCGATTACATTCCCAAGGGAAAAAACCCTTCTTTTTTTGCAGATCAAAAGTCTAAACTACCCCAGTCAAATTCAAACCCCTTCAATCTTCTAGGAGCCTAATCTGCCCAAGAACTGGGTACGGAGAAAAAGTGTTAAGTTTCCATATTTTCTCTTACAGAATATGACACTATTTGTTTAAGTCACTATTGAGTTTGGTTTTTGCCTTTTTCAGAGCAAAAAGTAGAATCATTGATGTGGCCAAAGAGTTTGGGACCCAGCACACACACAAAATGCAGTATGTATCTCCTGCCACAAAAACCTAATGATCCCTTGAGACAGCTAAAGGCTTCTCTTTCTAATTCGTGGATTTCTGTACTGGCTTTGGGGCATGATACACTGTGGTTACTCACTCAGAGAACAGATGGCTAGACTGCTGCTGGAAGTGAACTTTGCCATGAAGCTTATAATATCAGGCAGAGTTCTTAAATTTCACTATAGAGTCAGCCTATGGTCATGCATTTCTAGACACCTGAGTCTTAGTCACAATCTCCTTGGGACCTTGGGCAAAGCGCCACCTTCTTGATTCTCTATTTCCTTTTTCTGGTCAGTAAAATAAGAGAATTGGATTAGAGAACACTGTCCAGCTCTAATATGGATTCTTTCTGTTAAAGGGAGTTATGCTACAGACACATGCAACCCTTAGTCTCTTATTCAAATAAAGGGCTATTTTTTTGCCTTTAGCAAAAGTCAAGAAAATCCAGAAATATCTAAGAAGACAAAATGTTGCATTAGGATCTGAATCTCCTTTAAATTAAGGCTAAGGATAAAGGAACACAAAAGGGGCAGGTCAGAGAAGACTAACTTCAAGCTTAAATGGATTTCTCTAAGTGTATTTATAATGCCTGCATGGACTTCAAAGACAACACACAAAAAATTACCAGTACTCCATCCTCTTGCCTAAAAATATTTTTAAGACAATTCTTTGAAAGCCTGCAAATAAGCATTTGAGGTGAATGGTATCTCCAGTGAATAATACTTATCATTTTAATTGTAAATAATGTGTATGGGAAAATAATTTTTTTAAATATAAAATGGTATTTTTTATTACAGTGAAAACAACCCTTTTGCACCATTAATATTAAAGGCAAATGTAAGCAAAATTAGTGCTAAATATTCCAAAGAGGTCTTCTTTTTTTCAATTTTTTTTCTATGTTAAGATTTTATTGAAAATCAATAGTTGGTAATTATTGAGTGTCAGCCACTTCTGAGAACTTTACATGTATTTTCTACTTTAGCTGTTATAATATTCATATCAGAGAGGTAAATTAAACAGTTCCTTTTTACAGAAATATAAACTGAGATGCAAAGGTTAAGTCATATTTTATGTCATTTAGTTAAGCAGTAGCCCACTAAGGATTCTGAATCTACACAGTTAGGCTTTAGATTTTAAATCCTAATCATTATCCTATGCTGCCTTTTAAAAAGCCCAAATCACTGTTGTGATGTTCATTTTATTTACTAAACAAATGTCTCTCATGGGTCAGGCACCCTTCGCAATGTTAGGTATATAGCAGTGTAAACTACACAAACTGGATCACCTACACTCACAGAGCTTAGATTTTATTGGAGAAAGATGAACATTAAGCAAACAAATACATAAAGTCAATATTTTGCATTTTGATGATAGCTGGCAATAAGTGTTACATAAAAACTTAAAGCACGATTGGGAATTCAGGAGCTTAGGAGTAGTGTAGGGGAAATTTTTAAATAGCATTTAAATAATATTTCCCAATATATAGATAGAGGCAAGAATATTCTTTGCGGATACAAAGTCCCAGGTTAAAAACTTAATGTTGACCAATCTTCTTTTGGTGGATCTGACCTTCATTGGTTATGTCCTTTGCAAAAGCTCTATTGTTTCTCCCATTAAACATTTGCTGAGGTTCCTCACCACTCTTTAAAAAGTAAAAATGGTCCTGAGCAATTTCACATTTGTAAATATTCTGGATTGTGATAAGCCCCATGTTTTGCATTGTGTAAAGACAAAATTAATTTGCCCTCCAAACCTTTATATCACTACTCTGAATGTCCTCATCTAAAAATTTTACAGATTATGTGAGGAGTGCTTTGATTCTCCACCCTCAGACCCTCCTTGGAGGTGACTAAATTCTCCTGTCCAGGATGTGTAATATCCCTTTAAGGAAAGACAAAGGAAAAAATGATGTAAGCACTCTCTTCTGAGACTGAGTTTCTTTTCCACAAGGCTTCCCCAGATTTTCTCTCAAGGTTAAGGAAAGCATGAAAACTCAGAATTTGATGAGAAGAGGGATCAATCATCAAATTGGCATTCTACCTAAGGGTGGGGCTGTCTTTGCTTGATTCATAAAATGGAGAAATCAAACCACTGCTATTTGTTTTCATTGAGGAAATTGCCTGGAGGTGTAACCAGGAGCCCTTCTCTCTAGAGGAGTAGTCCCCACACACCTCAATTCCTCTTCCCCAGTTCCTCCCATAGCATAGATAGCAAATACTTTCCAAAGTGTGTTTGTTTTACAACCAGAGGGAAAGGAATCTGTCCCCAGAATCCCTCCCAAGGGAAATCTTGTTCTATTCTTAAAAGATCTATGGGTAGAAGCTTATTCGAATGAACATATAACTTGATGTTGAAAAATTAGTCTTCGTGTGCTATTTTTAAAGTTTTGGGGGAAAAGATCATAATGAGAAATATACATCTCTCAAACCAAAAAAAAAAAAAAAACCTCAAATTTTGTGTTAAAAAAAATCTAAGATAATATTCTATGTGGTATATATAGGAATAGCTGGACATTTAGAAAATGCTAATATGTGTCTCTGGGAGATTAAATAATTTATGATTTATTAGACTCCTTTTTATATATTTTTTTAATTTAGTCAGTAATACTTGTTAATCGTAAAAAGAAATTTTATATGTTTTAAAAACTTGTTTTCACAGTTTTCTACTGTATTTGTATCTGTTATGCTGTGTTATATTTTTTATATGAAGCAAGTGATTCAAATCCTAGGATGTGATGAAGAAGTTAGTTCATAATTTTTTATAAATTCATAGTATTTTAGAATAAAATTTAGCTTAATTTCTCAGTCTTGTAGAACCGAAAGTATTGTAGGTAAAAATACTTAGTTTTTCTCTGTCTTATAGATCCATTTAAAGGTAAAGTGAATTGAAATCCAAATAAGAATTCTAATATTTTTCTTGGAAGAAAAATTTCTGCAAATCTACAGAATAAATTAGAGCCCAAGTCAGCTTAAGTCTATTCACTACCAAGCTTGAAACCAATGATAGCAATGAGCTTGCATTTTTAATAGAT
This sequence comes from Scalopus aquaticus, assembly GCA_004024925.1. Lineage (NCBI taxonomy): Eukaryota > Metazoa > Chordata > Mammalia > Eulipotyphla > Talpidae > Scalopus > Scalopus aquaticus. The sequence goes on along the minus strand of PVIJ01016696.1, from coordinate 14,134 downwards.
ATTTTATTTATTTTTGTTATTCATATCTTTTACATTATTGTGTGTTCCCCATAAGTTACCCACCACCTGTTCACCCGTGGAGCCATCACCTTGCATTTTATTTTTTTTTAACCAGGGAAACCTGTTTACAGACTTCACAGTGTTACAAAGAGGGAAACCTGGGGCACCCCTGGGGTTTTTTCCTAGCAGGAAAATGTTAGCATTTTAACATTTGGCAAGCTGAAGGTTTTGATGCTGAAAAAAATTTAAAGGCACAGCCATTATATTTTAATTGCAAATCATATTGAGTTACTCTTATCATTTATTTATTTTGGTACATTGATGAGTGTTTTCTACTGAGGTGAAAATATTTCACATATGTATGTTTGGAGCATCTTCCTGAGCAATTTATTTTGTTTTAGGCACTACTTTTAGGGGGGGGAAATAGGCTCAGATACTGCATTAGGTATACAAAAGTTAAAAATGTAATGTGTTCATTGCCAGAAATATTTAACAGAACATATCCTTTAAAATTTTCAGCCTATTATTACTTTTATCTTTGATTTATCCCATTCATAGAATTGGGTTCTCTACACAGTTAATGATTGTTATCTTAACTTGGTTCCTTTTTTAAAAAACAGTATTTTTCCCTATTGGGTCTGACCCAATCGCTAAATATCGTCATGACAGGATAAAGACAATATTCAAAAGACGCTTTTCCGAATTTATGTCAGTCTCCTCTTGACATTTGGAAGGACTACCCAACCATCCTCGCTCTAGGATAATTCTTCCTAAGGCCTTAGGGACAACTGAGAACTATTGGACAGGATTGTAAGTGACAAAAGCAGCTAATGATCCCCGGAAGAGACACTGCTGGATCTGGAGGGGCCGATCGACCAAAACAGAGAGATCTGGACTGCGAACGTGTCCAATCTAGATTTCCTCCCGCAAAAAGCTGACGTGAAGGAAGAAGGTTTAAGAGCCGAAGAAATATGCAAAGTTTTTATTTGGGGTCTCCGTGCAGCAAGACCGGGGGGATGCGAGTGTGTGTGTTCTTCCTCAGTTTAACAATTCAGATTTCAGGAGTCTTTAGTTTACCAAAATACACAGAAGGAAACAAGTGAAGCTCCCCCCATCCTCTAGCCGCCGGGCTCCGTTCCCTGACACCTCCACCCTTTCAGTGTTTATGCTCCATGCTCCGGGGTGCCTCTGCGGGTGGCACTGAGGACGCTCCAGGCGGCTGGCGCTAAACCCTGGGCTGCTGCCACCACCGCAGCAGGGCTGGCGGCCTCTGGACGCAGCTGAGCGCCTTCTACGTCCCGCCCCTACGCAGTGGAGCTCATTAACAGGTGGAACCGCACCCCGGGAGCTTGAATTCTCGCCTGCCTCCATAGAAACAAATCCTTCAGACCCAGAGCACCATCTGGGCGGGCTCGAGGACCGGGCGTTCCAAGCGCCCAACCTGCAGGTCATCTCCCGCGGGGTGCTCCCGCCAGAGCGCGGCACGTGACGCCCCCTTCCCCCAATCCTTTTGTGCACTCGGCGACACTGTCAGTGTACAGCCCGCTCCCTCCCAGTCTAGCTCCTCCCTGGCAGTAACACACGTCGAGTATTTCACCCAAAGGCGGTTCAGCCAGGGCGGAGACAGCACAGCAATGCCTGCTGGTGCCCTCCAGCCCAAATCCTTCCGGGCACCTTATTCTGAAAGGAGGCATCATCAGTTCTAGCCTCGAGGGAGAGGAAGTGCTAGGGGACGAGGAGACCTCGCACAGGAATCCCCACTCCCGCGGGGCTGTAATCCCTTCCTTAGCCTCCGATGTCCCTTTTGAGGGCTCCAGACCCGCGACTCTGAGCCCCCGCTCTCCAGGTCTCCTTACCGGTTGGCTGCCAGACGAGACGCGATGTAGCCGCCTGGAATCTGGGTGATGATGTAGCCCCAAAAGAAGGAACCGTGGATCATCCCCACGGTTTCCGGGTCCCAGTTGAATTTGGCTTTCTATAAGGATAAAGGAAAAAACGGAATAAAGGGAGACAGCAAGAGTCAGATTGGGCTGAAGATTCCTACACCTTTGGCTCCAGCCTAAGAACACTCACCCTGAATCCCTGAGGTGGGGGTAGTTAAATTTTAGTTTCCTAACAAAATTGAACCTATACTTGCTTATAGACAAGGCCTCTATTATCGGGGGGGAAAAACGGTGCTCATTTGAAACGTATTTTGTAGGACTAATAGAAAAAGCTGGGCGTCCTGACTTTGCTCCCCGACCACTGTCAGGCAGGACAGATCACCTCCATGAATGAAAAATCGTCAGAGGTCGGGTTTTGAACACTAGAACTCTCCTTGGGGGGCGGGGGGGGGAAATGTTAACTGGGTTTAGAGACAACAGAGTGGGGACGTGGGGGTGGGGGCAGTTAGCCAAGCAGGTGGGCCAGTGCGGACGGAGTACTGGGGTCGCTTGGGAACAGAGTCCAGCTGCGGGCGTGGCGGGCAAGGAAGGGGGCGTTTGGGATGGAAGGTGCAGAGGTCGGTCGAAGGAGCTAGGAGAAAAGCGGGACCCTCCGAAATGGGAATGCGCGCAAACTGGCAAGACTGGGAGAGTTGGGGGGAGCCAGTGAAGAGGGAAGTATTGCTCTGGGTGGTCTGAAAAGTCAGAGATAGGTGTGTCTGAAGGTTAAAGCCGCTAGCACGGACGGCAAGGTGAACCTGCAAGTAAACTGAGGCGACAAACACGTATATGCATCGGAAAAGAGAAAGCGTGTTTATTCCGCTCGGGAAACTAGGAGTTCTTTTTCTCCCGTTGGGTAAAATTTGAACCCAAACGCACTTTGCATGGTTTCCTCTAATTCGCAGGGTCCCAGCAGTGCTTCACTGCTTCCCATTCACAACTGGCTCCCTAATTTCTCCACTCAACCCTTGCTTTCCTTCGCTTTTGGTCGCTCTGATCCCTAAACAGGAATTCTGGACCCGCGGATTTCTGTGACCTTGACTCTCCTCTCTGTGTCATCCTAGTACAGGCATCATAAGATTATAGAACTGGATTCCCGTTGATCAAAAAGTCTCCTGCGTTGCGGATCAGGTGGACCTGCTTGGCTACTAAAGGCCCTTTGGGCTGAAACTGCCGGTATAAGCACTACTTAACTTGTTTTTGATTTTGTGTCATTTTGATTATTAACAGTGATTGGCAGGTATTGGAGGATGTCAGCGAGAAATTATAACTATTATGTTATTCAGTTCCTCCAGGTAAAAGAAAAATAATGATTTAACGGATCTAAGCGTCCACTTCTTATATGAAGTCACCTCATAAAAACTTAGTGAGCTAGTCGCTATTTTTCACTTGGCCGTGGAAGCTAGAAGAGGAAGGCCCAGAGAGCTTAACGGGAGGTGATAATACCTCCCGCAGTCCTAGAACGGCAGCGCCAGAGGAGGGCTGGGGGATTCTCCAGGCCTTCCACATTCCGTGGGGTAAACGGTGCTGAAACACGTAATGTGATTGTGTGAAACCACACGGCAGCAGTTGCCCACCTCCTTGATGACCTTTCCCCCGCGGTGGATGGTGCTGTTGTTCACCATGTCCACGATGGCCACGCCCAGGTTGCAGCGGATGCCGAAGGAGATGCAGAAGCCCAGTCCGCTCATGATGGCGATGATGTAGCGACGCGGCAGGCCGAAGCACGTGCAGTCGCACAGCGGCGCCTTCTTCTCCGACACCTCCAGGGGCTTCCCATCCTCCGTCAGCTCGATGGTCTCCCCGGTGTCTTGCTTCTTCTCCAGCACCCTGCACAGCAGAATAGGGAGGGGGCAAGGTTGCCGGCCGACTGATTGCTAATTCCCAGGACCCTTCAGGGCTGGGGGAGGGGCGCTGACTTGCCGCCCCTCCCTCAGGGTTTAAAGTATCAAGGCCACATTAGGCTTCCGAACCTCCGGGGCTTCCCTGCCTTTGGTCAGTTCCCTAGCCCGCGGCAACATCGCTTTATCTTTGGTATCTGCAGTTCTGCGCACGCATTGAATGCCCATTCTCTCGGGATCCATCCCACAGCGTCTTAAGTCACAGACCCAGGCCGCTTGGGCCTAACTTTAATGCAGGGTCTGCAATTTATGAGGGAAGGGGTTACCAGAGAGGTTCGTCCCCTGCGGTTGTGTAGACACCCCCACCCCCGCAGTGCTTTATCCCATTACAGTTTTGATGCAGCCACCCAGCCTCCTGAGGGCTGCTAGGCTGCGGACCCACCCAGCCCAGACCTACACCCACACTATCCTTTCCTTCCCTGCCAAGCTCTAGCTTTTCAGGATGCCACGATCCCTCCCAAAAGCTGTCCACGGAGACTAAGGGCCTTCTCCAGCCCAGTGGTCGTGCGGAGAAATTCTGTGAACACTCTCTGAGAGGGTCACACCTCTGCTTCTCCTTCCCCCAGCCCCAGAGTGCCAGTTCAACGTTCACTCTCCTCTTACCGGTCTAACTCCCCTCCTCCCCAGCCCCATTGTTACTGGACTTTGAAACAAAGGATTCTCCAACATAGGTCAACACTTCAGCTTTCTGCTGCCAGAACATGAATAATTAATTATTCACCATCTTGCGTCATTACTACCTTGCTTACAAACACCGAAAAATGTCTTGGGCCCGTTTCCAAACATGCAAAATACGACTTGCAGATATACAAACGTGTCCCAAAATCAACTCTAGTAAGGGATTCCATGAGGTAGAATATCTCACACTTGTTTTTAATTTTTTCTTTAATTTGAATAGTATTTCACAAGATTCACCTGCCTAATTAAACACCTTTTCTACTAGCTCCCTTAGGGAAATGGGGAAGGGGAAAGCAGAAAGTGGAGTGAGGGGGTGATTTTACTTAAAGCTGATGGTGTTCCAGTTCACCATATATCCGTGAAATTACTTTTAACAACAGGAATGCAAACAGTAACATCACCGTGGACCCTTGATATGAATACCTTCAATATTTAAACAAAGAACACCTCTGTTTACAATTTGCAGATGTTTTCCAATCCATGGTATCATTTATTTTTTGTGCGTGTCCTTTAAATGATATAACCATCCACATGATTGTTCTCATACAGATTGGTAAAGCAAATGAGAATTTTAGATTAATTCCAAGAATGCACAGCTTGAGAAATGGCTGTCTGAAAATTTGAGACTACCAGGAAAATATATATAAGATTTTAAATTCTACAAATTATCACCTGGGGTATAGGTCATAAAATATTTGTGGGTATGTATTTGGATTTTATTTCTAAAGTCCAAACTGAAAGTTAGAAAGTATGGTAATAATTCTGGAAGGGAAAAATGCGACTAAAGAAAATTTTGTTGCATTGTATCAAAGGTTCACAAATGCAAAGCTGAAGTGTGCACCTGAACACCCCACCTGATGGCAGCTGAGCTGGGGAAGAACGGGTCTTTCTAGGGCAGCTGCGGAACTGCAGGGCCCTTGCGGTATCTGGCATCTACTGCCGCAGAGGTGCATGATTGTGCCTACGTGAATGAAGCCCACCAGATTAAAAAAAAATTGGAAAATTGTGAAGCACATTGGTCATTTTCTTTACATTTTCTACACATTTCTAAGGGTTTCAATGTCCCAGATGAACACTCAGTGCTCTCTTTGGAATCGTTTGTCCTTTTCTTTCTGTCCTCTCTTTTGTTCCTGTTATGAAGAAAAAGTGTATATACTTATGATATTCTTAAATGTATTTAAAGTTGTGATGTTTAAAGGACAATAACCACTGGGAGGATAAAAATTTAAATATATTTTTAGTACTTTCAAAGTCATTTGCTGGCTATTCTTACGATTTTTTCTTTCAAACCCTAACATTATCCCTGCCCCCCCCCAAAAAAAAGATTTCTAGGAGAGGTCAAACAATTCAAAATACATATGCATTGCTTTGAATGCAGAGAGGAACTGCTTAAGCTATCAATTATTGATATATTTTGATTCTTCTTCCTTTAGCACAGAAGGAAGATTACACTGGGGGATTCTCTACTCCAGTGGTTTTAAAGATGATCTCTATTTTTTTCCCCATTACTCTCTGGAATTTCTTGGTTAAATTTTTAGAGGGTTGTATTTTTTATTCCTGTGTCTGCATAAAAGGAATTTAATTTGATGCCACTCTAAACACCAAACGAGAGGTTCTTTGAACAGGTGCTGCTCATTTCTCAATTGTAAAGCAAATACATGCTGGATAGGAAAGGATAAGAATGTGTAGGTACTAAAAAATCATACACACATGTACACAAAGCAGACAGGTTCATTTAGTGCAACAATCCTGAATTAATAAGCAGGTTTCCAGAGCAGCCCTGCTCCCGCAATGAACAACAAAAAAGACTTTCTGATCATATTACAATCTCTCTAAGCAACCAGGGTTTACGGAAATAGCTCTGCAGATTTTTTCACGCTGAGCCCCAGGCAAACGGGGTTTGCTTTCTCTTACCTGTAGATCTGGCTGAGGGATTTTCCAGCAAAATTCTTTAGTCCCTCTTTTCCTGGGGTCAAAATCCTTTGTTTTACGGACTCCATTCTTGCAAATACTGGTGTTGGCTCTTGCCAGATTTAAATAGTGGTCGCTATGAACGGCGAGAGTTGCGCATATTGTCTTAATCGCGTAAGGTAGTTGTCGGCTTTTTCTTGTCAGCAGAATGGTATTGGTGTGCCTCCAGCAAGAGTGAGAGTGAGAGAGTGGAGGGAGAGTGAGAATGAGAATACAACAGAATAGCTGCATGCAACCCACGGGTTTCCTAATAGGAGAGTTGGTAGACACAATCAGAAAGTCTCATTGGAAGGGGAGGATCCGGTGGTAAAGGGCGCACGCAGTGCCATGGTATTTGGGCGGGTGCAGATGAGTCCTTGTTCTGGAAGTCAGTCCACTTAAAAACAATATAAATTCCAGTTTTTGAAGACGTTATAACGATCAAATCTGTCTTTTTAACAGGGGGGCAGAAATATCATCGAACCCTATATAAGAGCAAAGTTAACAGAATAGTGCTTTTTAAAATGGTGCCTTTGCTGTAGGGAGCTGAGCACTTCTAAAACTCATGGGAACATCTTTGGTCTCAGGTGAGCAATGTTGCTGTTAGTTTTTCCTTCTTGATCATCATCTTCTCCCATCACGCCGGCGCAACTCTGCTCTGCGGTGGAATGGAATTAAGATGGAGAAATCTTGCTGCTCTTTGAAGACGTGAGTAAATAACAGACACACAGTTCTGATGTGGGGAGCGTCAGGGAAGATTTTTCATTTTTTCTTCAGGACGGCTGACAGCGCCCGAGTGGGTGCGCCTTGTCAGAATGGTTCAGCACCACGGACAGAGTAAGTTTCATGAAAAGGGGAGGCTTTGGGATGGTCAGGTTCTAGGGTTGTTGGGCAAATCGCCCCGACCAAGGACCATTCTGGGAATCTTCAGGAATAGATACAGTGGAAACCAAGAGGGAATAGTCTCACCAGAGTTTGCAGGACATATGGTGCATTTGACTATGCTAGGGAGGCAGACTTCATAGAAATTGACAAGTTACTTCTAATTTTCTACCTTTTGTCTAGCACGCTTATGCCAGCTCTTACACTATTACAGAGAAGGAAGATTACAACATATTTCATTTATGTTTCTGATGTTACAGGGTATCTTAGTTCCTCTGTACATAAAATAGATTTACACAAAATGCACAGTTATATTGTTAATATATTTTGTTTTTAACCCTTGATAAGAAGGTGTAAGAAAGGAGAGGAGGGAGGGAGAGAGTAGAGCTAGGACAAGGAAAAGAATAAAACAGCTGCAATCTCTCTGTACATTGTTTAAATAAAAGCCAGTTTTAATATAAATTCCTTGGAAAGTTATGCTTCTTCATTTAACTAATTAAAGCACATTACCCATATATCAATACACTGAAGAAATCTATGGCTATACCTTGTGTTTCTCAACAAATTATCACTGATAACATTTTCAATATTTATTTTAAATTATTACATTCCCACATATATGATTATTTTCTTTGTGCTTCATCTTAAAGAAAGGTATAGACATTTATATGACTTTTGTTTTCACATATATCATCAATAAATTTATGCCATTAAATAAAACAAGAAAGTGGTAATAGTTTAATGTTAATTATTAATGCATTTAGCACGAATCACAAATCTCTTAGATGTTCATTCAGGCAAATGGTTATAAAACAGATTGTCCTTGCACCAAATTCTCAAGGTCAAAATCCTTAGATTTCATTTGAGCCAACAGAGGGAGTAGATTTTTCTTAGGGATCCTGGGACTAAATCCCAGAAGTATGGCTCTAAATGCAGAATCATGTAAGACTATCCCCTAAATAGGCTAAATAATAAAATGCATCTATATATGTATGTTATATATACATATACACACACATATATATAATCTCCAGTGGATGGATAATACACACACACACACTTATATACAGTGAATCAGTAGAGGGGGAAATGATCAAAAGTAGCTAGGACCACCTATCATCATTAAATTTGATAGTTTTCATAATTTCATTATGGATTACAATAAATAAAAGATACCAGAGGCTAGTTTGTTTTATTTTGGTAAATATATCTTGAAAACTATCTCCTTTAAAGCACTGAACCATATTTTTCTAAAGCTCTGGAATGCCTCAAAGTAATATCAATCCCCAAAGGTGAGCAAGTATGAGCAGAAGAGAATTCATTAAGCTGCCCCTTTCCTAACAAAAGATTCAAGATAGTCAGGACTTGACCCATCTAGATAATTTTTGAAATATCCATGTCTTTCAAATAGTTAGTGGTCAAGTTATAAAATTTAATTAATTTGGGAATACTCGTGATTTCAGAAAGTTACACAAAAATAGAAGTTAACATAATATGAAGCTAGGGTAGCAATATAAAAGTGAATCACTGCCTCGCTAATTAGTGATCTAAACCACCAGTAAGCCTAATTGCTGAGTCTTATGTCATTATATATACATATACACACAGTTACATACATACACATATATGCATGCACACACATAACATACATATACACACAAGACAAAAACATTGTTCTAGTATAAACTAATTACATTCACTTTTATTGAAATAAATGTCATTAGGTTCCTTAATTCTCTTGATACCGGTTGAGTGCTTGAATCAGAATTACTATTAACATTGATTTAGTTATTCTAAAAATACTCATTTAGTGCCAAGAATCTCACTAGTTTCTCAGAATCCCCCTGATAGATCTCACAAGATATATGGGATAGAGACACACAAATACAATTACAAATAATTGTGTGAAATTGGCAAGTCAGATGACCCAGCTTGAGACTGAAAGTGTACAGAAGAGATTTCAGGAAATGATGTCTCCTTGTTTGTCTTTATGTTTTAAGAGAAACTTGGCCCTAGGAAGATGATAGCAGCCCAGTGGAAATGAATGGGGAAGAGTGGTGTTAACTTGGAGAACATCCCAGACAAAAGGGATGTCTTGAGCAAAGTTATATGAAAGGGAAAATGTTGTATATAAAAAATATATAAAATTGTTACAAGGTCGCTTGAGACTAAAGAATGCCTTTTAAGTTATTCTTTAATTAATAGCTGCTAGCAATATGAGCAACCTATATTTAGACATCATTTACTAGTCCAACAGATTATTTCAAGTGTGGTTCAAAATCTAAACATTGAATGTGAGCTACCATGATCTTAAGTTCAACAGATTTATCTTTATTCAAGGAAATATTAGTAATTATATAGATATTCATTTAGGGTTGTTAAAAAAGCCCTCTCATCTCTTCCTACTGTCCCTATTCCAGTATCTTACACCCAGTGTCTTAAACTGCATCACTAGACAGCTATTCCTCTAGGAGAAAAAATACTCCTTCCCAAACACTCTAAAAATTAAAAGGGGGCCTCCCTGGTGGCGCAGAGGTTGAGCGCTGCTCTGTGGAGCTGTCGACAGCTCGCGATGTGAGTTCGACGCCCGTCCAGGGAGAATCCCACATGGTGCGGCAGACCTCTCCTGCCTCACCCACTGCTCCCCTCAGCAGTGTACTTCTGATCTGCCTGTTCTGCTCCCCACTCTGTCTCTGGCGAACCCTCTCGCCGCCCCCCACGCCTCTGGCCTGTACCCCAGCTTGTATGTATAAATAAATAAAAATAAAATCTTTAAAAAAATTAAAATTAAAAGGAGGAGTTTTCATTGAATATAACTAATATGTGTAGTATAAAGTAATTTATGAATGATTCTCATTATCATGATCTCATTTATTCCTTGTAATTATTCTTCATGCTAAACGAAACTAGTTTTATTCCCATTTTATTGAGGAAGAAAATGAGATTTAAGGATTAGCCTGAAGGCATGAAAAAGGAAATGGAGAAGCATAATGCATTAGAATAGTTTCTCATAATATAGATTTTGTTAAGATACAGATTCGTTTCAATGTATCTAGAATGGAGCCCACAATGGAACAAGTCTAGGAAGCTTCCAGAACCACTAGCATGTGGAGCACACTTTGGACATCAAAGACATACAAGTATGAAATGTGAAATGATCTGTCCTGAGCTTGGACTCTGATTCTAACTTTCCCTCTAACTTTGAACTTAACACTTTACTTTAATAAACTTGTTATTTGTACAAGGAAAAGCATATGGTAAATGATGTCTTATTTCTTCTACTGATAATACTCTATGATGTTTTCATTGATGCAAAACCACTTTTCTTTTCTTCATTCTAACCTAAGATATTTCCACTGAATTTTCTATTATATATAAAATGAGAAGATGCCAATAGGTAAAATTATGCTATTTTCTGAAACATCTATCTTGTTATATATTTAGAGATTAAATTATTGCATGTTTTATTATTAGATGTTATTTAATATCCAATAGTTAAATACAAGTCTTCATAGTATTCTTTGCAATATACAGAAGACAGGACCCCATGCTAATATAAGTTTGCTTTTATTTATATCCTCATGTGCAGAAGAAACTTGGAAGCTCAGTGAAATGTCTTGTAAATGTTGCCCTCTGGTGGAATGATATGTTATTATTTTAGAAACAATGTAGTCTTTGATTTTGTAATCAAAATAACTTTCATCCCTACTGTTTATTTTGTGGTACTTTAAAAAATAATAATAAAAAGAAACACCTAAAAAGTATGAAATCTCTTTTATGGGCAACTTTTTCTATCACCTGTCCAAGTACTAAATGTCTTTAGAAACAAGCTGATTACCTGAGAATTTAAGCATTATTACAAGGAAATTTATTTAAAATTTAAAAAAGCTATAGTAATCAAATAGAGAAAAATAAATGATGATAATTTTATAAACATTTTGAAACTTATATATTTATAAGTTTCCTTACCTATTACTCCTTCTCCCCCAAAGTCATTATATTAAATGTTATTCATAAATCATAAAAAAATACTGCTGGTGTGTTTTCAAGGCAAATTTATTTCAAGAAATACTTCAAAGCATTTAATTCTGAGAATCTCTTGGATGCAGCATATTCTGTTTGTTGTTTCAGCAAATGTTCACTCACCACATAATCTACCCCACTTGTGGGACGGTTTCTTTTCTGAGGTATAATCAATCAATTAACTGAGGTAATTTTTATAGCTTTGTATAATAGATGTAGAGAGTGCATGTTTCTAAAGAGAAAACACTTCGAAAAACTATTTTACATTATGACTTTATTTGACTTTGAATTCCTAAATCAATTTTCACTCAAATAATTACACACTTCTTTCAGGTTGAATCTATACAAACAAGCTCTAGGATTCATCTGTGACTTTATTCTTATTAAGGATTTTTAAGTGGACAGTTTTTAGTTCAGCTTTATTTGATTTTGCTTGGGAGTGTTCACCTCAGAGACATTTCTAAGAAATTATGATTATACAATTTCTTCAGAGCTAGAGCTAGAAGAAATAATTGAGTTTGTCTTCCCCTCATCTGTGTACATAACCCAATATTCTGAACTGCTATATTTAGTGGCCTACTATAAAATATCATTTGATTTTTCTGAGATTCACCTGATTAAAAAAGTGGAAGTGGAAGTTCTGAATAAATATTCATTGTAATCTTAAGTATATATTTTCATTATAAAATGTATGTGTATAATAATATATGCAATATGTGTGTCTTAGTCTGTATAACTTGTCATTTAATTTACATATCTTATTCCAATCTTTTCTTTCTGTACTCAAAGAAAAAAAGTGTTCTAGCATTTACACACCATTGTGCCTGGGAAAAATCCAAATTCGGAAATGACTAGAGACCAAATAGTGGTCTTCCAATCTCAGAAAATTATTTCTAATTTTGATTCCCACACTTTATACAAGGTAATGTGATAAATTACAGGAGAATTTGAAAATATTAACCTCTTTAAACTCTCAAAAATGTTTTCTTAAAGCAAAAGGTTTGATTGTATAAAGGAATGTTGAGGGAAAATTAAGAATAGAACAGGTGGAATTTGTAATGAGAATAAAATAAACATACTTAAATAAGAAGGCGAGCAAGGCACAGATCACCATGACTCCCAGGTATTTTACAGATAAGTAGATTAAATGGTATGTGACACATAATATTACTTGGGTTTGATGAAATCTCACCTAATTGATATGCCTCTCTATTTCTGGGTCCTGTAGGGAGACTGTTTTGCTTTCATCAACCTGGATTACTGATTCTTTTCCTTTGGGTACCAAATGTTTGTTATTTCAGACAGTGGAATTGCTTTAGGGAATAAAAATCTAACATTATTGAAATATCATACTTGTCAAACACCTAGATATTTTCTCTTTAACTTGTTCGTACTGTTTTCTAAGCTACTTAAGCTGTCAAAAGTAGGAAGAGAGAATTGACTTTTAGAATATTTAGAATGCCAGTTTCTAAAGTAAAAATCTGAATACATAAGTTGGTAATAAGAGAGAATATTTTAAATGCAGACTGTTTCATAGCTGCATGCATACTCTTAATCATAATTTGGGGGAAATAAAAACAACAGCTTCATTATGTAGTGAAATCCAGTAGACTATAAATGTTTTCTAACTGCTCCCCTCTAGTGGTGAAAAAAGAAATGATTTCCTAAATTATTTTAAGGTCCGCTGGTCAACACATTACATATATGGACTTTTTTCTCTAGCATAAAAAATAAAGGGAACTGATAAATTAGGCCTGAAAAACTGGGCCACAATTTACATATTTTTGTACCTGCCCTTAAGATTAAAATAATGGTAAAGACATTATTATTCTGTAGTGAGAACTATAATCTGTAGGTCTTTATTGGGTAAAATGTGATAACTCACTAAGACTCTAGCCAATCCCTTCATTTATTCAGAAGAGGCAGAGTTAGAAATCTGACCAAGCTATACCTGAAAACTGCTCTTTAACTAGACCGAATTTTCAAATTTTTGAGTCAATAAATTCACCTTTAATGAATACTTTAAGCTGGTTTGAGTTCACATTTCCATTAGCTAGACTTGAGAGACTCTTGCTACATTACCTTCAGAGTGTTTTATGGATCAATAAATGAATGAATAGAGGAAGGATAGAAAGAAAAATCCAAGGTAAAAGATATAAAATTACAACACTGAAAAGAGGGAAGGGTCATTAAGAGTAATTACAGAAAAATATTAGAAAAACATAATAGCCTAGGAGAAAAGAAAGTCTTGAATTTGAAGATAATTCAATTAAATTTTTATTTAACCTTTCTAATTTATGACAATGTGTCAAACCTTTTCCTGGACACCATAAAAATAAGTAAATAAAGCAAGAGTTTCCTCTCAGAGAGCTCCAATTTTAATTAAGAAATTTAGATATTTTTTCTTATAGATACTGAAAATATTTTTCAATTATAAGCAAATAAAGGCTTGTATCAATTGCAGTAGTATTCTTAGAAGTTTAATTAGGCAATAATGTGATAAACTGTGTGATGAGGAGGCATGTGTGTTTGTTCAGAAAACAACTATTGCAATAGTCTGTGTGTCAGTTGATAAGATATTTTATTTATTTATTTTTATTTATACATACAAGTTGGGGTACAGGCCAGAGGCGTGGGGCGGCGAGAGGGTTCACCAGGGACAGAGCGGGGAGCAGAACAGGCAGATCAGAAATACACTGCTGAGGGGAGCAGCGGGCGAGGCAGGAGAGGTCTGCCGTGCCATGTGGGATTCTCCCCGGCCGGGCATCGAACTCGCGT
>PVIJ01016695.1:0-31874 GCA_004024925.1 Scalopus aquaticus | reverse complement strand
AGTAAAGAAGACCACAGAGGTGTAGTGCCATTCTCCATCCAGAATGTCACGACCACCTGACTGATCACTGATGCAACCTTCAACACCAGGTTCTTCAGAGTTTCCCAGATTTCTTCCTGCAAAGCTTCTTTTTGTTCCATTTCTTTAGATACTCTTATCTTTAGAAGGAAGTCACTGTAGGCAGCTCACAATAACAGGTGTTCTGCTATATATTACATGCATGCAGGATTTTTGTGCAAATACAAGATTTCAAATTAGTAGGGTAACTAGCTGGGGCAGTGATCACTGGGTTGTAGGGTCAGATTTTTCAGCTTTCAAAGAAACTATCAAATATCCTCCACAGTGACCGCGCCATCCCGCATTCCCGCCGGCAGCGGTGCGGGCTCCTGTTATCCACATCCTGGGCAGCACCTGGGATTGTGCGGTGTTTGCGTTTCCAGCTCGACTAGGTGTGATGTGTTTGCTGTTGTTCCTGTCTTTCCCCTGTGACAATGAGCGTCTATTCATATTCTGACTTCTAGTCTGTATCTCTTCTTGGTAAAGTGTCTACTAAGATCTTTTGTCCATTTTAAAATTTAGGTACCATTGGTTTTCAATATTGTTTCTGTCTTTAAAAAAATTGTTATTTATTTTCTGATAATTATGTTTTAAGGATCCTTTATCATGAGTCCTTTATAAGAATCACAATTTGCAACTGTTTTCCCCACTCTGTGTCCTGAACTCCTGTACTGATGGGAAAACAAACACTATTGTCCATACAGAAGCATGGAGATATATTTCGAGAAGAGAAATGATAAATTCCTAACTGCTTTCGAGCAGACACTGGCTGACTGGGGTGTTGGGAGTGGAGGGGAATGACTTACTTATCTATGTGTATCCTTGAGTGTTAAACATTCTTGTATATGCATGAAATAATGTTTTCAATCAAGTGTTAAGACCAGAGCAGTACATTTGTTACAAGTGATGAACCTGTACATTATGTTTCAAAGTCATAGTTTCCCTTGGGGTTCCCTCAGGTGTTACACATTCTATGAATTTTAGACAAATGGATAATGATCTGTATCCATCATTATAACGTCATGCAGAGTATTTTCACTGCACTAAATATCTTCTGTGCTCCAAGGGAAAAAAGCAAAGACAAACCCCTGGAACCACATCAAAAGCTTCTACACAGTGAAGAAAACTGTCCTTAAAATGAGAAGGCAGCTTACCAAGTGGAAGAAAATATTTGCACAGCATACATCTGACAAAGGGTTAATATCCAAGATCTACAAAGAACTCCAAAGCAAGAAAGCAAGCCAATCAAACCCATGGGCAGAGGCACTAAATAGGCACTTCTCCAGAGAAGATATACAGATAGCCAACAGGCACATGGATAAACATCTGTCATTGTGTATCATAAGGGAAATGCCAATTAAAACCACAGTGAGATACCACCTCATACCTGTGAGAATAACCTATCTCCAAAGTCCAAAAACAACAAGCATTGCCAGGGTGTGGAGATAAAGGAACCCTGGCATATGGTGAATGGGAATGGAGATGACCCAGGTCCTCTGGAAAATAAAATGGCATTTCTTCAAAATATTCAAAATAGACCTGCCATTTGGTCAAGACTCCACTCCTTGGTATTTATCCAAAGAAGGCAAAACACTAATTCCAAGGGCTCTGTGCCACCGCAGAGCTGTGTAGGATAACGAACCATGGAAACAGCTTAAGTGTCAAATGACAGATGAGAGGATAAATAAAATAATATCTACACAATGGAATATTAGAGCTGTGAAAAAAAGGTGAAATCTTGAATTTGCAACAACATGGATCCATGTGGAAGGGATTGTGCTAACTGCAATAAGTCAGAAGGAGAAAGCCAAATCCTGGATGATTTCACTCATATGTGCAATGTAAAGAAATCAAAGAAGGAAAGAAAAAAATTCAATCAAACCAAAGTTAAAAAATCTGACTGCATGATTGAGACTATAAGAGGAGGCAAAGAGGGCCCAATGGGCTATGGTGGACCACAGTGGGTGCCTCAGTGGTAAATGTGATGTAGTAACGTATCTCTGAAGAGGTGTGGCCCTGTACCTCTGAACACATAGTGTGTAACCAAAGTCACCTCAATAAAAAACATCCAATAATGAAGGGGAAAGAAACTATTTGAGCAAAAGAAAAAAAAATATTCTTCTCCATCAATCACTGACCTCAGGACTTCGCCTTCTCTTCCTCACTGTCATGCAGGCTGAGGGGCTGGTTTCCCACAAGGTCAGAGGCAGGAGGTGCAGGGGCTCCTGGGGCTGCTCAGACACCGATGAGTAGAGACACTGCAGAGAGGGCGGCTCCGAGGGGGAACCAGACACAGAGGGTCAGATAAACCCCAGTGCTGAGTGAGGGTCTGGTTCCCAAGGAGAGGGGAATGAGTGTGTGTGTCCATGTGTGTTGGTGTGACAGGAGAGACAGGGCACACAAGACAATGGGAGGACAATCACACACCAAGCCCCAGCATAGATTAATTCAAATCCCACACAGAGTAAAGAATGTCGGTATAACACCCCAATAAGTACAATTCAGTGAAGAAGCAGGTTTTGAGCAGGACTTGAAAAAGCAGAACTGGAGAAGAGGAGGAAGTTAGAACCGTTCTCATGATAAGAATGTGGGGGCCTGAGCAGGATCCTCCCCCCTCCAAATGCCCCCCCCACCCGCCCCGCCCTGAAGAAGGTCCCTGCTAGAAGGTCGCTCTACCCCTGACAGCTTCCTCTCCCCTGTTCACTTCAAGCTCTTCTCCTTTGGGTTCATGAAGAAAACCCACTGGCCTCAGAGTCAGGGAGCCCCAGCCTGGCACCCTGTCTTGTTTCCCAGGGGGTCACTTCCTCTGTGGGCTGCCACTACCTTCTCTCTGGAACAGAGCTGGGGGGAGTCCCAGGGGCTGGGGAGGGAGGAGCGTGCGCCCTGCTGGCCTGGCCCGGGGTCAGGATGAGCACAGGTCACACAGTCACTGAGCTGAGCCTTTGTCTAAGGCCAGGGAGGGAGGGGGAGATGGGGCAGGGGCTGCCTCGGCTCCTGGAGGGTGCAACATTAGAGTGGGTGAAATTATAGTTTCTTTCTCACTCTGGGGTTCTCCCATCTCCCCAGGGTACCCCGCCATGTGTGGCAGGGAGAATCTTAGATAAACCCAGGTTGGTTCCTTCACCTCCCTCCCCACTGTGGTGTCAGGATGAGTCTCCCTGTATTCATGGCCACACTAGAGGGGATTACAGAGAGATAAAATATTATTGCTATATTAGCACCAGGAGTGGAGGTTAGTTTTTACTCCAAAAGTTCTTTTATTTTTGTTGTTGCTGCAATGATGCTGCACAATCAAAAAAATCAAGAGAGGGAGAAAATGTTGACCTGAGTTTGTGGGAGCTTCCATTACTCTGTGCCTCAACTATTCTGTGTCTTTGCCTTGACTATTCTGTGTCTTTCACCCAGATTATGAACAGGGAAAGTTTGAGATAATGAACTTCTCAAGGCAGAAGTCCGGGCATGCGGATCTCTACATGTGAAAACAGCAGGTGCAGAAACAGCACCAGATGCTGTGCTCAGAGGAGCAGAGACACTGAGGTCCCTTAACTCTCTCCCGGATTTCCCAGCCTTGGCTGGGGCCAGATGGTTCCATGTCCCCACACACTTATTCATTCCTCCTTTGCCAGCTTGCTCCTTTGTTTGTTTTGCTTTGATTTGTTTTTTATCTTCTGTTTGATTCTACATAAAAATGAGACAGCCCCTGGAGCTGGGTTGCACCTTCTTGGTGTGGTCTCTCTGGGCTTCTCAGTGCTCTGCATGTGGACTCTGATCTTTTTTCATCCCATGCCCCAGGTTGTAAGGGGACATGACTTTACTTAATGCAAACAAAAAAAAAAAGAAAACGTCAAAATGAAAACAAGTGTTTACATAAATTAACTAGTTTAATCCATGACCATTGTGTAAATTATCAGATATTATGATCCCCTTAACCTAAGACTAGGAAGAGTGAGACTCAGAAGCACAGCCCAGGTTACACAGCGGGGACCCAGGGCTCTGAACCTCCCAGGCACCCCCGCCCCTGCTGTGGCAGCTGCAGTGAGGAAGGGTCTCTGAGCTGAGGGGGCTGAGGCCTCCATGTGGTCTAATCCACTGGACAACACCCAGGGTGAGGTGGGTCCTCTTAGTGACGGGCGCCCACTCCCTGCCCGGGCAGCCCTGCTGTTGGTAAGTCTTATCAAAAAATCCCTCCTGATGTTACTCTCGTGATGGAGGGAGACAAGTGGGGAGAAAGGGTAGGTGATGACAGAGGCTGGGCCCCAAAACTTCTACAGAAATGACCAGTTTCCAACCTCTGTTCAAACAGAATAAGGACACTTTTGCACATCACAGCCCTTGAAATAGCTGAAATCTCTGTGTCTATAAACAGGGAAATCCTAACAAATACATGGTTGTTTGCAGCATGTTGGTGGAAATGTCCTCGCCCCCATTACCAGAAACAAGAAGTCCTCCTGAACTGTTTTTTGTGTAGCTATTAATTTCTTAACTCAAATGACTTATATGGAGCACAGAGCGAGGGGCCCCTGACCTGGGAGCCGCTGGGCCTCCTCCCTGAGGAGGTGACAGGTGACCTGAGCCCCCACGGGGAGCAGAAGGTGACAGGGAGGTGAGTACCCCGAGGAGACAGCAGTGAGGGTCCTGGGTGTTGGGCGCGGGGCGGGCTCCAGGGCTGGGCACGGGCAGGAGCTGGAGCCGCTGCAGCGGGTGCTGAGGGCGGGGGCCTCGCCCTGGGCCTGGGCTCCAGCCCGTCCCCCCAGCACGCGGGTGGGGCCCACAAAGGACTCACCCCCAGAGCCTCAGTCTCCTCTCTCCTCCCCTGCGTGTGGGTGAGTTGGGGCCGCGGTGAGGGTGGTGAGCTGATGCCCGTGAGTCTCAGCACAGGGCCCGGCACACCGTGGGCGCTCAGCCCCTGTCTGCTCTCCTGGCTGCGGGGAGGGGGGGGAGAAAGGGGAGGTGATGACAGGCCCTGGGAGCCCCCTGCCTGGGGTGGGGAGCAGAGAAGGCAGGGGAGGGTCCATGGTGAGAAAGGCCTGGGGCGCCGTGGGGAACAGAGACTGGAGAGGGTGAGAGTGTGGGGGGCCAGAGAGGAGGCCCCCATAGCCTGACCAGGGCAGGTGGGGTCCCCTCCCCCCTGAGCGTCCCCTCTGCCCTCCGTGGGTTCACCTTCCTCACCCGCCTTGCAGGACAGTCCTGACCTCGGGGCCACGACTGGGCCCTCCTGGCAGAGGGACCTGCAGCGTCTGCCTGAGACAGGCCCTGGGGGCACCTCCTGTGGCCACAGTGTCTGCCAGGCCGCTCACAGCCGGTCACTCTCAGCCCCACCGAGGGTCACTGCTGTCCACGCTGCCAGGAGCCACTGCGAGAGGGAACAGCAGCCCCCTGAGTCCTGGTCAGTCTGTGCTCTTGCCCCAAGACTGGAGCCCCGGGGAGAGAAACCAGCACAGGAAATGGGGTTCTGTGGGCAGCACAGGAAAAGGGTGATTTTCTATTTCCAGGAAGACCAGAGAGGAGAGTTTTGCAAAGATCTCAGGCACGAATGTCACCCAGTGCTGCACAGTGTAGATTCTGTCTTATATGATAGGCAAATGCTGTCATTCTGAATTAGTGACAAATTATTGGTGACAAATCGTTAGTCCATATTCTATATGGACTAATCATCACTTATCAGGAAAGATAAACCTCATCTTCAACCCATACTGCATGCAGCAATAGCACCTCTTTCAGGCCTCCCTGGTTATGCAAGGGGTTAAGTCTCAGCGCTATCAAGCTATCTCCGGCCACTGCAGCACGAGTCTGATCCCTGGCCAGGGCGCTGACCCACATGGAGCAGCAGACCTCTAGTGTCTTGCCCGTTGCTCCTCTCAGCAGTGAATTTCAGGAGATCCGCCTGTTCTGCTCCCCACTCTGTCTCTGGTGAATTCTCTCACCACCCCCTGACCCCCAACCTCTGGCCTACACTCCAGTTCTTGTATGTATAAATAAATTTTTAAAAAATCTTTAAAAAAAAACCCCAACAATAACACTTCTCTCAATCCTGGATTGTATTGGTAAAAATGACTCATGAATGTAGAACAACTTCCCTGCTAAAACTCTCAGCAGCTGAAGACATCGTAATTGCTCTACCTGCAGAACAGAAGAGCTTCAAGGTAGCTCTAAGATGTCACACACACCCCAACAGCCTCTTGAGATTTCTGGGGGAGAAGGAAGAATCATTGGACAGATAATTAAAAGCACAAAATAGCCCTGGTGAGATGAGGTTATAGGTTAGGTGGGCTGTGTGGGCAAATAAAATACCGTGTTATTTCTAGAAAGTTTGTAACCTTGACATCTTCATCAGGTGCTTTTTACCAGGTGTTTTTTCAGGATGAATAACAAATCTAACTCAGTCTTGTCAAAATGGGGATTCACCAACTTACAGAACAAACCAAAGGCAAGGTCGGGGAGCAGGCGCCTGCACAGAGCCCGCGCCCCTGCCCCCCTGCCGGAAGCCGGGCCCAGCCTGTCCGGGGAGGGCTGTCCTGGGCCAGCGCGGCCCTGAGGGGGCTGGTTCTGGGTCAGTAACAAGAAGCCATCGGTTCTAGCTCTCAGCTCTGCCCCTCAATGTCTGTGCTGTCTGTTCTAGAAATGATCACTGACCATTTCTAGAGCTGCCAGAAGCCTCCCAGCCCCGGCTCCCTTTGGTCTCAGGGTCTGTGCCCCCCACCCCCACGGGGCGGCCTTTCCAACCCCACAGACCAGCACCCAGGAGACACGTGGCCAGACAGACCAGAGCAGCACTGGTGCCCCAGGCCTGGGAGCAGGGACGTGCAGGGAGGGGTTCCCCGTGTTCAGTCCACTCTTCTCGCCCTCCCAGAGGGGCCCTGATGAGGTCACAGAGTAGAAGAAAAGGCAGGGCTGCCGGCCCCTCTATGTGAGTATTATGTGGGGCCAGGCAGAGCCTAATATCCACACTCCAGGGGCCTAGGATCTAATTCCTGGTGATGGGGCCTGCGTTTTTCTCTCAGGGCTGGTGAAAAATGTCATGTACGGTGGGCATTTTCCTGCAGCCACGTGACCTGAGGCTGGAAGTGGTGACTGTCCCCTGCAGGGCGTGTGCCGACCCCTGACACCTTCCTCCTCTGCTCAGTCTGCAGAAATCAAACTAACCCTGCATGAAAATCCCCAATGCCAGAGCTGACCTTGGATTTCAAAAAGGACAGGGGACCATTACCAGTGCAGAAGAAGCAGAACATCACTTCTGCTCTTCTGGTTTTTTCCAGAGGGAAAACAGCCCCATCCCTTGGCCTCTGTGGACCCAGCACAGCTGACCCTGTGGCCCTGACAGGGACACGGCTTCCCACGGCCTCTCATGAGAACCTGCTCAGAAGTGGGTTAATGACCAGAATCAGGGGCCCTGTCATGTTAGCCCCACATTGGCGTCAGTGAAGGGACAGGTGTGTCAGCCTCCCTGCATCACGTGTGGGTCATGAGGACGGAAGGTCTGTGTTCTCCTCGTGTCCCCAGATCTGCCCACTGAGGCCAGCAGGAGCCCTGGCGGGTGCTCCAGGCCCTAATCACCGTCCATTTCCAGCCTCAGCCCCCACTGCCCAGATTCCCCACATCTAAAGAAGTGGTTCTGAAACCTTAGTGCAGAAAATCTAGGATTTTTGAAAATATAGGTTCCTGGATCGTCCCTCAGAGAACCAGGTACATCACCTCTGGGGCATATTTTGAGAATCTTCTCTCTGAGATGAGCTCCAGGTGTCCGGGGATCCCACTTTAAGAATCATGGGCCTAGAGCAGAGCTGCTGACATTCCAGCAGGTGAGCAGATAAGAGAGGGTCTAGTTAAGATGCAGACCCTGATCCTGTCATTCTGGGGCTGGTCCTGAGATCCATTCTCATGGGCATGAAAAGGTGTATCACAAAGATTAAGTTGTATTCTAGTTCATTTAACCTTCTTGATAAAGGGGCTCATTTTATGTGTCCTCCACCGTCCAGTGTCCAGAGCCCAGCGGTCCGTCCATCAGCAGGTGCATCATGAGGCCTGAGTCTGAGCCCATCAGGGTCAGTGTGTGCTCCGGGCCCCGCCCTGCTCACCTGCCTGCGCCGTCTCAGCACCACGGGCCGTGGGCAGGGGCCCAGCAGGTCAGCGGAGGCTGCTGTGCTCCTTGGATTTGCCAGGATATAAATGATGAACTGTCCCATCTGAATCAGCTTCATTATCAGGTGGCATATCTGCCAAGAAAATATGGTTTTAGTAACGAACACAGGGAACCCTTCTGCCCCGTCTCTGCCTGCAGTTGTGAGGCCCTAACCTGGCCTTCAAGTGCACGCGCCATTTCCATCTCAGGGGTGAGCTTTTTTTGCACTTTCCCTCTATCAGATTTTGACTCACTGAAGACCGGTATGGGATGAGAAATCACATCTTTTTCTTTGGCAAGATACTGGTATTCATTAGGGCTTGACAATACCAATGCAGTCACATCTCAAAGAGCTTGTGCTCGTCAGAGGTGGAGGGAGCCTTATTCAAACATCTCAGGACCCATGAGTATTGGGGGTTCTCACTATCAAGGCTAAAAGCATCTGTCGGATTATAAGCACTTGATTTCTTGTTTTTTTTGGGGAGGATGAGGACAAATGCAGAGACTGTTTCAGATCTTAGCTAACCACTGCCAAGGGCTCCTTTCAAATTTGACTCTCTTTCTGGTGACTTCGTCAGATAACACAGGACCATCCTCAGCCTGTGAGTGCTGCCTCCATACTGCAGTGGGCCAGAGGGACCGTCCTCCTTGTCGTGGTGGCTGCGCCCAGTCAGCGGTTCCCTGGGGAGGTTCTGCGCTTCCCAGACCCGGGGTCTAATCACCTGTCAGTTTGAGAACCTGAGCAGGGGTCCTGGGCCTAGATCCACATTAGTCTCACGAGATCAAATCATGGGCTGAGACCTTCTCCCCAAAATCCTCTGTCAGGGGGACAGCTGATGGCAGGACGGAGAGGCTGGGCAGGTTTTCACACAGAAGATAATCGGGACTGCCACAACCAGAGCCGCCTCAGTGGGAATGGAGGTACTCTGTACCAGGCACCCCTTCAGCAGGGTCAGGTATGACAGTATACAGGGGGGAGGATGCAAAAGCACTAGACTCAGGCCCATCATTGCAGGGTGGGCCCTGCTGGGAGCCCGCCATGTGGGCCCGGGACTCCATACACCTCTCTACTGCCTGCAGCTCCGGAGCCACAGCACTGGGGCTGGCCCAGTGGGCCCCATGCCCCTCCCTGCAGCCCTGAACCAGGGGCCACAAGATTTTCTGGCACAGGGCAGCTTGTCCCTGCAGCCTGAGAGGGGTTACTTGCTCTGGCAGAGGAACTGTTGGTGTCTTCCTTGAAGACTATAACACATTCTCATTGGGAGGCTCAGGATTTGGACAGATTTCCCAGACCTCTCTGAAGGCTGTAGCCAGTCAAGTCCTCAGTCTTTTTTTTTTTTTTTTTTAAAGATTTATTTATTTATACATACAAGCTGGGGTACAGGCCAGAGGCGTGGGGCAGCGAGAGGGTTCACCAGAGACAGAGTGGGGAGCAGAACAGGCAGATCAGAAACACACTGCTGAGGGGAGCAGCGGGTGAGGCAGGAGAGGTCTGCTGCGCCATGTGGGATTCTCCCTGGCCGGGCGTCGAACTCGTGTCGCTGCTGCCGACAGCTTCACAGCGCAGCGCTCAACTTCTGCACCACCAGGGAAGCCCCAAGTCCTCAGTCTTGATTCATTAATAAGCACACCTAATTTTTGCTTGTCTCAATTTAAGTCAGTGGGTTTAAATGGCCAAGATGGTTCCTACCCGATGCGTGGAGGCAATGCCCCCGCGCTGCCCTCACACCACTAGGCCTTACACCCACAGCTCAGAAGCTCCAGGTAAACATTCCAGGGCAATTTTTTCCTCATCCAAATGACCAGTGGGCGGAGCTCATGGGTGCAGGTGACCAGTGCGAGACTTCTGAAAAAGATAATCTGTGGTATCTTTGTCTAAGTGACCCCTCACCCATCTAAGTGGCCGCACATAGTGGACGCTTATGTGACCTGGGATTTCTGAATCTGAAGTCTGTCTGGGAACTCACCTTCAAACGTGGACAAGCAAAGTCAGGAATAAGCCCACGCCTCTGACAGAGCCATTGCCTCTGACCGCGACTGGGGAGCACCTGGGGGGATCTGGGGTTATTTGCTTGGAAAACGGCATTCATGAAATTGCCATGTTAATGAAGAATTTACAGGTGGCCCCAGGGTTCTTCTTCCTTTCTGTAGAGTACAGACCGAGGGATAAGGAAGGTGACCCAAAGATGCTTGCTAGAGGCTTGACCTACACTGAGAACGCTCATGTGAAAAGGAGGTGGAAAGCCCCTCCCTGGAAGGCCTGCTGATGCTGTGTGTCCTTGGAAGTCTCTCCCTGTCTCTTGAAGTGTATTCTGTGAAAAATAGCTTGGGCAGATAAACACTAAGCAGGAGATCAGGCACAGCAGTGCCCAAGACATAGCACATAGTCAGATGGGATATTGTTTTGGGAAAATGTATAAGAATGCTTGCAAAGGATAATAAAGTGCTGCTCGAACTGGCTCATAGCCCCCCATCTTCATTCCTGCACTTCACTGTACCAGGTCCTTAGAGACTCAACAAGTGGTGCTGGAACAGGGACCTGAAGTTCTCCCTGAGGAGAGTGGTAAGTAGTTGTCCACAGTGTCGCCGGCTTTGGTGTTCCCTCTGGTAAGGGCAGAGAGGGGGAAGGATTTCAGATGGCGCACGCTAATTTTTGCTTGTCTACTTTCATCTCGCTTTTGCAGCATTTGTTGGCTGATCATGGTGCCAAGGTTACTCGCTCTCAGCTTTTGGAATGCTTGCAGGTGGTGGAGGAATATAATCCATGGTTCCCGATGAAGGCACTTAGGATACTGAAACTTGGGATCGGGTTCAAAATATTATTCAGCATGTTATTCAGCATTACAAAAGAGGAGAAAAGATTCTGGTGAAATTTGGGTCGACTTGGGCTAGATGGTGCCTAGTGTGAAGGAGGTTGCACAAGAAGTTCAAAGTTCTCTCCATGAATACAAATTGGATAATCAAACTTTGGTGCAGGCTCAGAGGGAAGCTAGGACCTTCTTTCAGGCCCAGAACTTTACCACGGGGCTGAGAGGTACTAAGCAGCAGGGTGCCGATCTCCCTAAGTCTGAGCTGATGCACCCCCCTTTTTATTTTATTATTTTTTAATAGATATTTATTTTTGTTATTCCTATCTTTCACATTATTGTGTGTTCCCCATAAGTTACCCACCACCTGTTCACCCGTGGAGCCATCACCATAGTCCCCGTGCTCCCCTCTTCCCCCCTCTTGAGCCCTCCCCCTCCCCTTCTTCCCTGCTGAATGTCGCTTTCTTATTTGGCTCCCCTATATTCCTGTTAGAATTGAAACCATTTGATAATTTTCTCTTTCTTTCTGGCTTATTTCACTGATCATGATTCCCTCTAGGTCCATCCATGTTGCTGCGAATTGCATGTGTTTGTCTTTTTGAATGCTGAATAGTATTCCATTGTGTATATGTACTACATCTTCTTGATCCAGTCATCTATTTTTGGGCATTTGGGTTGTTTCCATACCTTAGCTATTGTAAACAGTGCTGCAGTAAACATGCGGGTGCATGTATCCTTTCGGATTAGTGTTTTTGTGTCTTTTGGGTATACTCCCAGTAGTGGTATTGCTGGGTCATACGGAAGTTCCATTTCTAGCAGTTTGAGGAAACGCCACACAGCTTTCCATAGTGGTTGGATCAATTTGCATTCTTAAGGAAAGTGCCACCTAGGATGCATCCGGAGATTTCCGGAAAGCTTGTGGATGCAGAAGTGGCTCCCTCAGTCCCCCCCCTGCTGGAGGAAACAGCTTGAATCTGAGACTGAACCTGAGCCCCAGCGGCACTTTGCAGGTTCAGATAGGTCGTATCCCCCCTTGCCAGAGAATGGGCTATGAGGATTTGGAGAATCTCAAGCTCCATGACTCTGACCACGAGATAGTTATTGGCTGAAAATGGTCCAGAGTGGGATTTTTGCAGAGAAAAGGGGCTAAGAGAGGAGAAGATTATAACTGAGAAACTTAGTCAAGGTAAGACTGCCCCTAAATGTGAAATTGTTTATCATCGCCAGGACGCAGGCAAGTCTCCCCTTGAAAAAGATCTTGGAACTAGACATGAGATTTTCATGAACTTCCCAATTTTGGCAGATCCCCAGATGCAGGCTCGTGTTTATGCTGGTTTAGCCGGAGATAATTTGAAAGAGCTGAAAAAGGTCGTATATTTGTACAGCCCCACATCTCATATTGTGTGGAGTTCTTGGCAGGATGGTCCCCAAATCAGTATTGGATCCCCTACGATCGATATTTGGTTGCTCAGACTATTCTGTCCCCCTCAGATTATATGCAGTGGAAGTTGTGGTGCACTGAAGGAGCTCATGCCCAAAGGAGAGAGAATGAACGTGATCCTGTCACCGCTCTGATTGTTTTAGATCAATTGATGGGTACTGGGGGATATTCCAAAATAAATCAGCAGGTGGCTACTGCCACCGTCCTGTCCCTTCAGCAGACTTGGGACATTACTTTGGAGGCCTGGGGAAGAATCTTGTCCTCCGTCAAGGCTGCTCGCAACACTAAGATGAACAGAAAAATGACGAATGCTACCCTGATTTTCTTTCCCGCTTGGAAAATGCTATTAAAAAGCAAGTCCGGGGCAAGGACCTCTGACAGCGCTTGATGACACAGTTAGCTTTTGATAATGCCAATAAAAACTGCCAGAATGCTATACGTCTTGTTAGGGAATCTAATAATGTCATGGAACATATGTGGGTGTGCCGGGATGTTGGTTCTATTGAGCATTGAGCTCATAGAGCATGGCTTTGGCCTTAGCAGCAAAAAGAGTAAATGGAGAAAAGGAAAAAAAAAATGTTTCAATTGTGGGAAGTGAGGGCATTATAAGAAGAATTGCCGGGAGGCCTTGAATGTACAAGTGACCTCTCCTAAGACAGGTGGAAACACCAGTGTGGCCCCTTCCCCATGTCCTGCATGTCAGAAAGGATACCATTATACCAAGGACTGCCGTTCTAAGTTGCATAAAGATGCCTATGCATTGACACCAGCGGGAAATGCCGGACAGGGCCAGCCCCAGGCCCAGATAAATACCAGAGCATCTCAAACTTGGCAGTTCCCCATTCAGTTTCAGCCTATACCATTCCAACCTGCACAGGACAGCAGCTCCAACAGAAAGCCTCTGTCTTATCACTCAGTCCCACCACCTCTGGCTCTGCAGCAGTCGATATCCTCATAAAAGAGGATTTATATTTACAACCCAACCAGTGCCCCTTTAAGGTCAACACTGGCCTATATGGGCCTCTACTGGCTGGTACTGTGGGATTTTTATTGGGAAAGTCTAGCTTAAATTTAAAGGGTATAAAGATCCAGATGGGGGTTATCAATTGTGATTATGATAGTGGGCAAAAGGGGCAACAAAACTGGCCAAGGGCACTGCCCAAATTGCCCACCAGTTACTATCTTGGTTCTGCACCTGCACACACAATCACAAGACTACTCAGACTTAGGGAATAACAGTGGGATTTATTTAACAAACAGGGAAAAGCAAAGAGTTACTGAGGTCAAAATATGGCCCTTTACCTTATTTAAAGCAATGTCCAGTTCTTTAAGTCCCAAAGAAACAACGAAAGAGGCGTCTTCCCACCTCTGCAGACATGGAGCTCCTCTTCCAAACAATAGGCCACATTTCCAAAATGGCGTCTTCCTGCCTCTGCAGATGCGCAGCAGTCAGGTTCCAACTCACGAGGACGACACAGGACACAGCTGGAGATGCTCCCGGAGCTGCCATGGTGCCCCAGCACAGCACCAGGCCAACAATATTGAAAACAGCAAATACAGCGGCCAAACAGCACAACAGACTGCACTCATGCATTTTAGGAAGGCACCTGCTTCGGGCCTCCGCCTTCTTCCTTCGGCTGCAGTGAAAACAAAACTGGGAGCAGTTTCCGTCACTCACCTACTTGCAAAGCCTCCAAAGTCGCTGGCCCCAAAGTCACTGAAGATTTCAAAAATGCTCAATCCAAAACTCTACATCCTGGCAGCTGCTTCTTATTCCTACATCATGACGACTGCCTTTTTCTTCCTACATAATGGTAGCTGCTTCTTCCTTTTTCAGTCCCTCTTATTTCTCATCAGTCTCCCCCCCAAACTGTAAAACCTTTTAGCATTTCTATCCTCATCAGCAACCCCCTCCAGGGGGCAGGTACCACCTTTACTGGACTTTGGGGAAATTCAGGTTGTTATGTCTGTTCCTGTTCCTTGGCAGTTTAAAAAGGGAGAAAAGGGGCTCCCTGGTGGCACAGCAGTTGAGCACTGCGCTGTGGAGCTGTTGGCAGCGAGTTCGATGCCCAGCCAGGGAGAATCCCACATGGCGCAGCAGACCTCTCCTGCCTCGCCCGCTGCTCCTCTCCTTTCTGATCTGCCTGTTCTGCTCCCCACTCCGTCTAAAAATAAAAAAAATAAAAAGGGAGAAAAAAATAGCTTAGTTATTGTTGCTCCCATATGTTTCCATTGGGTCTTGTCAAACAAAAAGAGTGGTGGGCTTTGGCAGTACTAACGCTCAGTATGTATTCTGGTCTCAATTATTGGAAAGAGATAATAGACCTCTGCTTACTATCAATATCACTGGGAAGATGATGAAGGGCTTGGTGGATTCTGGGGCTGATGTAACAGTTGTTTTTGCCAATGAGTGGCCTTCCCGAAGGCCACTCGAGTCCGCTGATTGCGTTGTGGCAGGGATCAGTGAGGTGTGGAATAAATTTCAGCAGAGCAGTAACCCCCTTCAATGTGAGGGGCCTGAGGGCCAAATGGATGGTATAAAGACTTATGTTGTGCTGACCCCTCTCAATCTATGAGGAAGTGACCTGTTACAACAATGGGGAGCTCAGCTGAATATTCCAGCCTTTAATCCTGTAGTTCAAAATATTATGACTAATAATATCCTGGCAAGAGCCTAAGATAGAAATTGCAAAGCCAGGTTAAGCCAGTTAGTGAAGATTTAGCCCTAGAAACACCTTTTTAGGAGGGGACATTGATGAGAAAGTTCTGCAGTATGTATTAAAAATACGCTGGAAGACAGACGATCCTATCTGGGTGCATCAGTGTCCCCTAACCAAAGAAAAATTACAAACCTTGGAATTCTTAGTCCAGGATCAGTTAAAAAGGGACATTTGACAGAATCCACCTCACCATGGAATGCTCCTGTTTTTGTCATTAAGAAAAGGACTGGTAAATGGAGGCTGTTATCTGATTAAGACAAATTAATGAGTCCATGCAAACAATGGGAGCCTTTCAGCCCGGGTTACCCAGCCCCATGGTTATACCAAAAGATTGGGAGCTTATTGTTATGATTTGCAGGATTGTTTTTATACCATTCCTATACATCCTGAAGACTCAATTCGATTTGCATTTTCTATACCTAGTTACAATAATAAATCCTCCTCTAGATGGTACCAATGGATTGTTCTTCCCCAAGATATGGCGAATCCACCCACTATGTGTCAATATTTTGTGGGAAAAGTACTTGAAACCATAAGACAACAATTTCCCGATTCATAGATCATCCATTATATGGACATTATATCCTTTTGGCATCAGAAAGTGAGGCAAAAAATCAAGAACTGTTTAAGGAGCTTATAGAAAATCTTCCAAAATTCGATTTGCTTATAGCACCTGAAAAGATTCAAACAAAACGGCTTTTTAAATATTTAGGATCTCTTGTTGAGCGGACTACAGTTAAGCCTCAATGTATGCAGATCCGTAGAGAATGTCTCTGAACGTTAAATGATTTCCAAAAGCTTCCTGGAGACATTAACTGGGTTCATCCCTTCATTGGCATTCCTAATTATAAACTGCAGAATCTTTTTGCTACTTTGGAAGGAGCCCCTGACTTAAGCAGCCCCCGGAGGTTAACTGTAGAAGCCAAGAGGGAACTCCAATTTGTAGAACAGCAGTAAAGACTCAGTTTTTGGCTCGATATCAACCTATAAGCCCTTTACTTTTGCTAATCTTTCCCACTCCATTTTCACCAATGGAGTAATCGTTCAAGAGAACACTCCTTTGGAGTGGTTTATTGTCGTCATTCTCCAGGAAAAGCTGTTACCTTATATATTGATTTGATTGATTTGATTGCTGAACTTATTTCAAAAGAACTCAGTAGGATTAGGCAAATTTGGGGATTTGACCCTGCCCTTATTGTTATGCCTATTTGTACTACTGAATTTCAAAGGGTTTTTAAAAAAAAAGTGTTAAATTTCAAATGGCCCTTGCAGATTCTCCTAACTTCATTGGGTGTCACGATACAGCTGGTAAACTATGGGACTTTTTACAAAAGACATCGTGGGTCTTGAGCCCTATGGTTCGGGATATCCCCGTCCCTTCAGCCAAAACGTATTTCATTGATGGCTCTTCCTCAGGAAAAGCGGTGCTGTTTGGCCCTGATTTGTCTGAGAATATTCAGACTGCCTACACTTCAGCCCAACAGGTGGAGCTGTTTGCAATGCTACAGCTCTTCTGTAAATTTCCATCGCAGCCTTTGAATGTTGTTTCTGATTCTGCATATGTAGTTCAGTTGATTCCTCTTCTGACTGATGCAGTTACCAATTACAGGCTTTTAACAGGTTACTGTACCAGGAAAAGGGTTAAAAAGCAGAAAATCCTCATCAGTGAAAAGCCTTGGCTACAAGAGCTATAAGATCACCTCCCAACTTGAAAGCCACCTTTGCCCTGGCCAAACTTAGCCCCCATACCAAGGGAAAGTTCCAGGCTGTAAATTACTGATAAAATCTGATTTATGGCAGGGGGCAAATGGTCTCTACCCCAGACTTGCAGGGGCAAATGGTCTCTAAATCCCATTGAGCATGTGTTTCGTTTAGCTTATCTCCAGAGTCTCCGTCCATAACTTTGCAAGATGTCTTCTTTCTATCCGTCATTTGGATAAGCATTAGCAAGTTTGCTAACCATTAAAGTTTGTCTTCCCCCATCCTTTGTAATCCCCCTTGTCTGACAGGTTCGTCTTCTTGCATTCCAAAGGAAAGGGAGTTAAACAGAAGTTGTTGAAGAAAGCAAGCTGGCGCCCCCACCATCTCCATGCCAACCACTCCCCCTCCCCTTCGAGTACCCTTGCCAGCTCCCTTTTTGCCTTTGTACAAATAACCCTGCAGCCTGCCAGAGAGCAGGACAGTGGGCTTTCAGGCACGAGTCTGCTGCCTCCTCATTTGTCCACAAATTGAACTACTTTCCTTTCCTCAAACTCTATTTCCTTTTATTGGCTGAGGGAAACTGAGGCCGGCATTCGGTATCATAACAACTGGATATATATCTTCAAAACACCCTGTTATTTCTGATCTCCTTATGTTACAGGACAACCCCGATATACAATGCGGTGCCTGACTGTGGGTTCTCACCCGTGTGCTTAAAAAGGACTTATAATAAGAACAATTGCAGGCACTCACAAAAAGGTTAATAAAAGGGTTTATTTACAAAAGGAAGGGAAATAAAAAAATGAATAACTTGGGGACAAAAGAGAAAGTGAGGGAGAGAGATAAATCTCCAATACGTCCTACCAGATCCGAAGAGCTGGAAACCCCAATGGCATGCTGTAGCCCAGCGAGAAGCAAGAGAGCCCCAAGGTCAAAAGCCCTCATTATGTAGCCAACATGTCTGCTTAACTGCACCCCTCAGTTTGTGGTAATCCTCTCTGGATGATGATGGAATTCTGGGATTCCTAGCCCTAGGGGTCTTGGATCTCTCTGGTTTGAGGTGGGGGTCCATAAACCTTCCTGTGGAGTTTGTTGCAGATGTCCTTTTTTACCCCCAACACTTACACAAATACAGGCAGAGCTAAGAGCTAGGAATTTTCTCTTATATGTCACCCACCTCCATGCTCACTGCCGATTCCCTGGGCCGGTAACATTGGGGAATGTGTAAGCTGATCATTTAACTAAATGGGCGGTTATTTTTGCTTCTTCCTCTGAGGAACATGCAACCCTTCACTCTAATGCTTTCCGCCTGCATGCTAAATATGGCATTCCATTAACAGAAGCCAGGGGCATTGCTAGGCAATGCCCTATCTGTGCCCCTATGGCTTTGAAAAGTTCTCCCTGGGGGTAAATCCTCAAGGGGAACATACTAATCAACCTTGGCAATGTGATGTCACATTTTTTCCAAGTTTTAGACCTGTTCCTTCTATTCATGTCACTATTGATACTTATTCCAACTTTATTTGGGCCACCCACTTGGTGGGAGAAAAAATGAGTCATGTTTTCAGCACCTATTGCAAACATTTGCAGTCATGGGAACACCCACTGCTCTTAAAAATGACAGTGGCCCGGCTTATGTTTCTCATGGGTTTCGAGACTTCTTCAGGGAATGGTAAATTTTTCACAAAACCGGAATTCCGTACAACTCTACCGGCCAAGCCATTCTCAAATGTGCACATCGTACTCTTCAGAATTTGCTGACTACCCTTTTAAAAAATAAAAAAGGTGGGGGGGGGGCGGTATCCAATATAATCATCGTTCTGTTCTTTTGCAGATCATGCACCAAGTTTTATTTACTTTGAATTGTAATCCCGCTTGTCTGATAAGGGGATTACATACACCCCTGCAGACAAGCATTTTTCTGATATCGCACATTCTTCTGTGGATCAGCCTGTGTGGGTCCATCTGCCAGGCGAGACTCGTGGCGGGCTGGCCGCCTCATAAACTTGGGAAGGAGATATGCTTCTGGTTGCAGTATGGCTTCCTCTTCGGGCTGTCGGGCCTGGCATGACAAGCCCTTTGCCTGCCAAACAGCTGCTGACAGTGCCACTGATGGCGACTGGAGCCCCGCGGGGTCTTCAGGACCTGAGGACCCGCCAGTGCCACGGAAGCTGAGTGTAGGCACCGATCCCTGGTGCAGGATGCAGGCCACGCAGCGCTTTCACTGAAGCGCAAAAGAAAGCTAAGGAGAACCGCTCGCCCTGATGACAGGCTGCTGACCTGGGGAGAAATTAAGGCATTGTCGGCCCGAGGGGACAGGGTTCTTCGGGCCACATTGGCTCCTGCCACTCCTGAAAATCTGTTTCTCACTATGGTGGCTCTGTTGACATGCTCCAGTTCTGTTTCTGCTCATGTGTATTGGGCATTTATCCCTCATCCACCACTTGTTCAAGGTGTCGATTGGTCCCAAGTAGGGCCTGTTGTATTCACTAATGATTCTGTGCATATGCCCGGACCTGGTCACATGAGGGGCCCTCTCACCCGAATGAAGAAGGGCGGGAGATGAGTTTTACTTTAGTATATCGCCTTTTGCCCTTGTGCACTGGGAGGCCTCCCTGCGTGCCCACTGGGCTACAGGT
The DNA here is from genome assembly GCA_004024925.1 of Scalopus aquaticus. Taxonomy (NCBI): domain Eukaryota; kingdom Metazoa; phylum Chordata; class Mammalia; order Eulipotyphla; family Talpidae; genus Scalopus; species Scalopus aquaticus. The sequence continues at coordinate 12,390 of PVIJ01016695.1, read as the reverse complement.
CTGGTCTCAAATCCTGCCTGCTGGATGGGAATCGAGGACTTCTAAGGGGTTTTTTACTGCATTCTCCCTGAATTTCACTGAGGTGAACAGTACTGACCTTTTAGGAAAGCCAAATGAGCTCGTGTGCCAGCAAATATCTGATAACAATTATGTGTCCTCTCCATCCCATTGGAGCGAATGTCGGGGTCTGAAGGGAAAGGTGTTGGTTGTGAGCAACCACACTTTTGTTGACTGGGGACCTCACGGTAAATGTTTAACAAATTGTTCTGATGATGTTCACTCAACTGTGTGATTCTGTTTCCTCTGTAGTACAGAATAAGACCTCCAATCATCATATTGAGCATGTTCAGCATGGTCTTGGGGCCTGGCATGATGGGGGTATTGTATCCCCACGACTTCCACTGCTTCTTGGCCGATGATGGAGCCCAGAACAGTTGGACTTTAGGAAACTCCCTGCAGTGTTGTCTGAATTGGGATATTGGAAAGGGAATTTTCTGGGGACCTCTCAAAGCTCGTCTGATTATACTTTTGCTGTACAGGCTTGTGTTCTACTGCCTTATGTATTACCTGTTGGAACTCTGGATTCTAAGTTGTCACTGCAGACTGTTAGCTGTTGGGACTGTTGACTGTTTTCTTGCATTAATCATTCCATCCCCTTTAATGTTTCCCAGTACTCCTCGTTAGTCCTTAAGGCACGTACTCATATTTGGCTCCATGTAAATTTGACTGGACCCTGGGAATCTTCCCCTATGATTGGTTTGTTTTCACGTGTCCTGAGGCGAATGTTATCCCACACAAAGAGGTTCATAGGGTGGCTTCTTATAGCCATTCTTGGCCTGAGAGCCATAACCGCTACTGCCGCTGTAGCTGGTAAAGCCCTTCAGACTAGTACACACTCATGACTTTGTATCTCAGTGGCATCAGGATTCTCATGCCCTGTGGAGTCAGCAGATGAAGACTGATGAACAACTTGAAGGGAAAGTTAGTGAGATGCTGTGCAATGGCTGGGATATCAGTTTGTCAGTTTGCAATTGCAGTCCTTCCTGCATTGTGATTGGAATGTTTCCCATATTGTGCTACCCCACTCCCTATAACCATACTGTGCATGAATGGGAAAACATTAGGTATCATCTTCAAGATGTAACTGGTAACCTATCTTTGGATGTTCAGGCTCTTCAAAATGATGTTACACAATATGCTAAGCACGTTTTCTCAGTGTCATATCAGGGACTTGCAAAGGGAATCGCAGATGCCTTGGAGGGCATGGATCCTCATTCTTTTTTTCAAAGCTTAATCCATAGTGTGGGCAGTGCTTTTGTGGCTCTCTTTCTCTGTATGCTTGTTTTTTGTATTGGATATCATTGTCTGGTCATTGGCTATCATTGTCTGGTCAACAAATTAGACCATGCTATGTCTCGGGAGAAGCTAGTTGCTTTCCTGGCACGCTTTAAGAAATTAAAAAAAAAGGGGAAATGCAGAGTACAGACCGAGAGATAAGGAAGGTGACCCAAGGATGCTTGCCAGAGGCTTGACCTATGCTAAGAACGCTCACGTGAAAAGGAGGTGGGAAGCCCCTCCCTGCTGGTGCTGTGTGTCCTTGGAAGTCTCTCCCTGTCTCTTGAAGTGTATTCTGTGAAAAATAGCTTGGGCAAATAAACACTCAGCAGGAGATTAGGCACAGCTGCACCCAAGACATAGCACATAGTCAGATGGGATACTGTTTTAGGGAAATGTATAAAAATGCTTGCAAAGCAAATAAAGTGCGGCTTGAACTGGCTCACAATCCCCCATCATCTTCCTGCATCCGGGTCCTGAGTCTTTAGAGACTCAACACTTTCTACCTCTCCGTGCACCTCCAGCTACTAAGAATATAGGGGGCTTCCTCAAAAATAGGGGCCACTGATTATTGAGGTGGACCTATCAGTCAGCTCCTCTAGTCGCTCAACTCAGCCCAGAATATTTGAGAACACAGTGCATTGAAAGCATGGGTTTTCGTCTTCTTTGAAATTACTTTCTGGATGACTGAATTATTTGTCATTTTCTGCTGTATCTTAAGGAACTGGAGGGAAAGAGTCAGAGGCAAGGTGGAGGAGTCCATGCAGGCCCTTCCCTCAGAGTTGGCCCAGGAAACGTGCCCCATTGTCTCCTCAGAGGCCTCTGCTGCCTCCTCTAAGTGAGCAGAGGACTCACCTCCCAGAGGGAGCCCTGCTCTTTCATGTCTCCATACTGGGGTGTAATGTGTGAGTGAGTGTAGGGTAAGTGAGAAAGTTGTCAGGTTTTTCCACCCTATCCCCAATGATACCTCTGAGGCCTCTGCCCATGCCTGCTGGCAGACACCTGGAGTAGGGTGTGGGCCCGCAGGAATGGGCACACCTGAGCCAGAGACTGGGCTTATAAGCAGCAGCAGCAGCAAACAGAGCGTGAAGCAACAGAGAATCGCCGGCCCCATTGCCTGCAGTGTACCTGGATGCCTCTCTAAAACAAAAGAAACCAATAAAGAACCTGCCAAAGCTTCGAGGGCTCCAGAACTCCCTCCATTTAGACCTGTCTGTGCAGCTCCATAGACAATGTGCTTCCTGGTGTCCTTTCCTGCCCCAGGACAATGAGCCCCCGAGCACGTGTGCAGACAGCACGGGCCAACCCCAGGGCGTACTAACCTGAGGGTTCCCAGGGCCTTTTCTGGGAAGGAACTTGAAGTGTAATTAGAAATAAGAACACAAAAACAGCACTCAGCTGCCTCTGCTGGGAGCCCAGACTCACTCTGGTGATGGCTGTGGGAACTCTCAGATGAGGCCACCTCGAATTACATCTGATGGTTGCCCTAGCTTACCCTCCAACTGATTTAGCCCTTGTCTCTAGCTCAGGATTTTCATCTATTCTTGGCTCCATGAGCAGAGAAGAGCAGAGAAGATCCCTTTCCCCGCACGACATGCACACCCCCATGGTCACTGGGAGTTCAGGTGCTCACAGACCCTCTTAGGACCAGTCACCTGCTGTGCGGACATCCTGTGCCATCAGAGGGTCACCAGGCCCGACCTCGTGAATCTCCTCTGGTTCCTCTCCTGTAAAATAGCGAAGTTTTTCCCCTTTAAGCTAACTAGGTGTTTTCTAGGAAAAGCACAGGATAGATTGCTGAGCCCCTGTGCCACCTCCAACTCTGGGAAATGCCCATCAATTATATCTGCTGAGCATCAGGATGAAATTTTTGGCTTCACTGATGATCAGTCCTCTGCTGAACCCTCATCAGGAGAGAGTGAGCCATTTTCTCGGTTTGGTGTGGATGAAACTAGCACTGTTTGCTCTTTCAGTTCACAGGCAGGCAGCTTAATTGGGCTCTTCCCCTGGTATCTAGACCCCAGAAGCGCTGCCCTCTGTCTGCTGGGGATGGTGCAGTGGACCACACTAGGGCTCCTGGAGATGACAGAGCTGAGGAAAGGGTCCCAATCCTGCCTGTGTCTGTCTTCAGTGTCCCTACACGGCCCTTCCTTTGCTCCTGTCATGAACTTGCTTCAATTTTCGTCTCAGCAGTAAGTGGGGTGTGCCAGACACAGGTTAAGACTAGAAAATGTGCTTAACCTTGTGTCCCCTGCTCCTTAGGGTCAGCTTTGCTGCAGGTAAGGCTCAAAGACCCCTCGGACACAGCTGTGAGATGAATTAGAGTTATAAAGGTGCCTTAAAATAGGCCAGTTTAGGAGGTAATTAATTAGGTTCGTTGACTCAAGAGTTAACTTGTCAGGAAGAGATGTTCTAGATGGTACTCTTTCTATAAAGCTTTGTGAAATCAGATGAATTTAAAGTGATTTTTCAAAAGGTCTTGGAAAAAGTAGTTATGAGTGTGGGACCCAGGTTTATATACCAAATCTGTCTTATGCTGAATATGGGAATGATTCCACTCTCACCTGTAAAATGAGGCTAAGAGTCTAGCTTGTCTGCCTCACACAGATGTTGAAGGGATTAATAAAAATAATACTTTTAATTTAGAATTCTATATAAATGAGAATATAATTTTTAATTAAAAAATAAGAGGCAGAAATTGCTAAAATAGGATAGGAAAAAACAGTTATATACTGCTTATAAGAGATGAGCTTTTATTATAAATATACATTGAAGGTAAATTGATGGACAAAGATAAGCTATGAAGATAGAAACCATAAGGAGATTGGAATGGTCATTTTAATAACAAGAAAAAAGGAGATACCAAAATAGAATTCATTGCCAGAGGTACAGAGACCCCTCATGATGATAAAATCTAATAGAAGGAGAAATTTCACAGTAACAGGGAGCAGATCACAGTTGTGTAAGTGGGACAGAGGACAGAGGATCAATAAGAAAGATGCAGAAAAGAAAAACTCAAGATTAAAAAGAAACAAAAACCAAAGAAAGAAAATAAGCAAAGGTGAATGAGGAAACATTTCGGGCAAGGGACCTGTGCTTGGGGTTGTTATGTGAGGAGGTCCTCGGTCCTAAGCAATTGCTGGTATCACCCACCTGCATATCTAAAATTGGAGAATTTTATTTCATGTAAAGATCTTAAGTAAAAGAAGTGGGAAGAAAGGAGATAAAGAGACTTTAGATCATTAAATGAGAACTCAGCACTAGCGCCCTGTCCTGAGGGGTGTGAGGGGCCCTCCAGGGGCAGAGCAGGGATGAGGGGCCTCTGGCTCCTGCTCTCAGGTCACTGCAACCCTGAGCTCCCCAGAGACAGAGCAGGGATGAGTGAGGCTGAGGGGTGGGTGCGCCTCTGTGCCTCAGTGAGGAGCAATTACCAAACCCCAGCAAAGGGGAGCCTGAGAAGCAGAGGGGCACCATGTCATCATCTGCATGTTTGTGTGCAGACTTGCCAGGAGGAGCACAAGAAGCACCAGGTTCTCCAGCAGCTCCTCAGAATTTCTAAGAAGTGCTGAGAGGCAGAGACCACGTCTGCTGGGAGAAAGGGGAGTTTGAGGTCACAGCGAAGGCAGACAGCCTGTTATGAAAGAAAAATGAGACTTATATCCCCCATGAAGGGGAAAAAATAGTTCAAAGAAGCCAATGCACCCAAGAGGCCTCCTTCAGCCTTTTCCTCACCCCCAAACCACAAGAGAACACCCCAACCTGCCCATTGGTGATGTTGCAATGAAACCAGGAGAGATGTGAACTCAGGTGACAAGTGGCCTTGGGAAAGGAGGCTGCTCAGCTGAAGGGAAACTGAGAAGCATCTCGCTGCTTCCCGAGCAGGAGGAGAGCCTGATGAGCCCAAAAGGGAGTGTCAAGGTGGGAAACATTGAGAAAAAGAAGGAAGAGAAGGAATAAAGACGATAAAGATAAGAAGATAATGGTGATGAGTAAATTAGTTCTAGCCCATTTTTTCCTTTCTCTTCTCCAGTGTCACATAGCTATTGGTGAATGTAAGCATCAACACAATACACGGACATGATTTTGTACATTAAAAGGGGAAATATTGCCAAGTTAAGTGGCAAATTGTGCAGATGGTTTCTGTAAGACCTTCATTTTAAGCAGCTTTATAGTGAAATAGTTCATCTAGAAGTCTAGACCTTCTTTTTCACGTTGCTGTCATCTACATCCACCAAGTAGAAGTTGTATTTATCATTGGGAACCAGTTTGTTCCAGGGTCTGGGTTATCCTTTCTGTCAGATGTCAACTGACATCTCGGATTGATCAAAGCCAGACGCTGGAGCAGTGCTCCAGCACGTCCTGCTCCAGTAAATACAGACGGGGGATGAAGACTGGGTGCTTCTGGTCTGACTGAGGCTCTGGATATAAACATTTAACGTAAAGATAACTGTGCTGTATTATTGGATTTATAATGTGTTTTTGATGGACTATGTGACATTAATAGCATAAAGGTAGTTAAATGGAACTCTATTGCCACAAGTTTCCTATATTTTATTGGAGGCAGTTCAAATAGATTTTTGAAAAATTATGATGTCGATTTCAATTCCTACAACATTAGACATTTATGAAATAATGTATACCTTGTGATTAAAAGAATCACAAGAAGTATTTACTTGAATGAAAGGAAGGCAGAAAAAAAGGACTGGAATAAAAAAGATGTCAGGCAAATGAAAAATAAATAGCAAAATGATAGACTCACATTTGATCATATCAAGACTCAGAATGTCCCACTCACAGCTTCCCCATCACCTGGTCCCATTCGCTCTAGCCCAGGCCCTCCCTGAAGGCCCCCAGGGTCTCACCTTTGGCCTGAGAGACACATCAGAGCCTTGGGCACTGTCGCTGCCTGGGAGAGAATGGAAAAAACAACCACAAACAAAATCTAGTCAGAGCCAGGAGAGATAAGAATAAAGGAGGAACTTGTATGGGTGAATCCCTCCTGGGTGTCATCTACATTATCCAGAAAAAGTAGTGTATTCTGGAGAAAGCGTCTCTCCAGTACTGAATATGAAACCCAGGTGGACCCCTCCCACTCGGACCAGAAAGAGGCCATCTTCTCACCATCACTACATTTCCCTCTCGGGGTATCAGCTCGAAGGGAGTTCAGAGGCCTAAGGCCTCCTGATCCCTCTTCCCGGGGCTGCAGCCCCTCTTCCCAGTACACCAGAAACCTGCAGAGCCACATAGGCCTGCTCTGCACACTGTTCCGAAGTGTTATGTCTTCTCGGAGACCCACCCCCCTCTGTTGGGTGATCTGGGCCACCCAGTCCTCCATGGTCCAGGAGCACTGGTCCCTGTTCATGACGATGTAATCAGCACAGTCATAGGCGAACTGTTCATACCTGCAGAGGAGGCGTCTGTCAGGTCCGATGTGGCAGTCACACCTCCTCTGCATGGGTGTGCAGCCTCGAGCCTCACCCGGTATACCCCACCCACATCCCTCCCGCCCGGAATAAACCTAAACTGACAATGAAACCTCACCAGTGAAAGTCTCCCGGGTGCGGGTGGATCCACCAGCTTTGGGGTGATGCTGGGATCTGGAGACCAGGGGCCACCCTGGTTGGTCAGTGGGAATGACCCAGAGCCTGCGTAGGAGAGCTGTAGGAGCTGCGGGTGGTGCCCAGGAGCGCTAGGAATATCTCCGTGTTGTTTTGGACTCGCGTGTCCTCGCCCAGACCCTCTTGACCCACCCAGGGGCCGACAGCTCCATCCTCGGAATCCCCTCTTAGCTGTCTAACCAACTGACCTGAGTGTAGTCCACGTAGCCCGTGGTGAAGCTGTGTGGAAAAGCCTCACGGTGTGGAGCCTGCAAGCGAAGAGGGGGAGACCGGGCTGACCCTCCTTCCAGTGCAGGTCCTGGGTCCCAGGGAGATGGGACTGGAGGAGCCTGCAGGAGGGAGAAGGTGAAGGGGGCTCGTGAGATTAACTAGGAGCAGATAGGCTAGAAGGAATGTCACTGTGGCCGGAGGTGGGGGAGTTCGCGAGACCTGCGTGAGGCTGGGAGGGACAGAAGGGGACCGGGACAGAAGGGGCCCGGGACAGGGCGGCCAAGGAGAGACAACCAGGTTGGCTGAGGAGACTCACCCTTCCTGTGGTCCTAGGGCCTAGTAAGGGGACTCCTTGCTCCTTCCTCAAGCAGCAACTGTTTCCCTATGGACGCTGCACTCACCCACCCAGGTCTCGGTCAGCTCCAGGGCCCCTGAGAGCAGCAGCACGAGGGTTAGGGGCCTCATGGTCAGCACCCTCGAATTCTGGGATTGTCTGAGTCCAGTGGAGTTTGGTGGAGCCGTTATATCTGGGCGCCATGTTGATATTGATTGGCTTCTCTCGAAACACTAGGGCAATGGCAAGTGAGAACTGGGGATGAGTATCCAGGAAGGAGGACTGGCACTGGTGGTGAAAGGAAGAAGTGAAACTGGGGGATTATGGGGTATACCCAGGAGTAACCTTCCCACCACAGCACAGCCCTGGAGCCTGAGACTATGAGAACCACACCAGGGTACCTGGGGCTTTCCCTGCCCCCTCCTCTCCTGCATGGAAAGCTTTGTCACCTCTTTCCCTGAGTCCAGGCCCAGGGGCTGATTCAGTGTCTCTCAAAATTTTCCTTTCAGGATCTCTGCAGTCTTACGAATTAACCACAGCCCTGAGTATAATTTTGTTTACGAGGTTATAGCTGTCCATTGAATAAAAGTGTTTTAGAATATTAAAGCCAATGCATGGACTTATTTTTTTTAAGATTTATTTATTTATGCATGCAAGTGCTGGGGTGTAAGCCAGAGGTGTGGGAGCATGAGAGGATTCACCACAGACAGAGTGGGGAGCAGAACAGGCAGATTGACTGAAGTACACTGTTGAGGGGAGCAGCCTGCGAGGCAAGAGAGGTCTGCTGTGCCATGTGGGAATCTCCCTGGCTGGGAATAGAACTCGTGCTGCAGTGGCTGCCGATAGCTTCATAGGCTGAGACTTAATCCCTTGTGCCATAAGGGAGGCCCGAGCCAATGCATGTTAACAGAAAGTGTTTTGAAGAAAAATACCTATTTCTGAAAATAACCAGGGCAATGAAAAGAGTGGATCTTTTACATTTCATACATTTTTTTGCAAAGTGTCTTTGTCTCATTAGAAGACAGATGGATTTTCATCCATACTTCCTTCTGCATGTAATCTGTTGTTTTGCTGAAGACTATGAAAAAATATATACAGCCTCACACAAATATGCAGGAGTAGTATTTTCAGGTAATTTTGAGAGTTCCACTTTGATACTAAATTCAAACTATACAAGTGGTAGTTTCTTGAATGTTATTTGCAAAGAGAAACCTGAATGACATCATTGAATTATTTCCATTTCTATTACATTTCCATAGTCCTTTTGTTGGGGGAGGAAAGGATGTCTGCAACAAGCTCCACAGGTAGGTTTATGGACCCCACCTCAGACCAAAGAGATCCAAGACACCAAGGACTAATCCCTTAACAACATCATCACCGAAGAGAGGATTGCTGGGAACTGAGGGGTGGAGTTAAGCAGCCAGGTTTGGTATATAACCAGACTTGTGGACCCTGGCAGTCTCTTGGCTTCTCTCTGTGCTGCAGCGTGCCATTGGGGGTTTCCAGCTCTGTGGATCTGGTAGGACGCATTTGGCAGATTTATCTCTCTCTCTGTCCCTGAGTTATTCATTTCTTCATTTCCCTTCCTTTTGCAAATAAACCTTTTATTAACCTTTTTGTGTGTGCCTGCAGTTGACCTTATTATAAGTCCTTCTTTTAAGCGTGAGTCAGGCAACTCATTTCACATCAGGGTTGCCCTGTAACACTTTCTTACATATTGAATGGAGTTTTTACAAATGTATGAAATTTTTTTAAGGAATGCATTCTTTCACTTAATTATGTATATCATCATTGTTAATTATAATGGAATCAAATGATCAAAATCTCATATCCATTTATTTTTTAACACAAATCTCATAAGAAAATAGTAGCACTGGAAGTTGTCAAGTTAGTGATGGGACATAATTTTGCACAGTTTTTTTCTGACAGCTTATATTTTATCAAGGTGAAATTACTGTCAGTTGACACTAGTCAACTGATTTTCTTAAAGGAACTAACATTCAATTTTAGGAAAGTGTTTGCCAATTAACCAATCTAACTAGTCATAGTTCCTGTTAATTTTCTTTTTACATAAACATATTATTGCCTTTAAAAAAAAAGAGAGAGAGAGAGAGTGCAAGAGCCTAATACATCTCGTACAAATATTTTCCTTGGGAAACAGTGCTTGGGAACACAGCAGAAGTGCTCCAAGTGTACTTTCACATCATCAATCAGATATTTTTTAAATGTGGACTTGAGGATGATTCAATTGTGAAGATAATCTCTAGTGCTTCAGCTGGGACCTTTTCAGTGAAACTGGCTTGAGTTTTTATCTCTGCAACTAAGTGCTGGTGAAGAATAACCACTACAGTTGGTGCTATAAGCTACATTTTATTGTTTTACCTCAGCAAATGTCAAAATAGTGAAAAGGCAAATGGTGTCTAAGTGATGTTTTGAAAATACTTTTGATCTCATGGACCCCGTGAAAGATTCTGGGTGACTTCATGGGCTCCACAGACCACACATTGAGAAATGCTTTTCTCAGTGAACCAGGGAGCGTCTCCCAAGTGTTCTCTGCCTTTGTCTCCCCTTCATTTCCCAGAATCCCTCTCCCTGTCTGGCTCCCTGCCTCCCAAAGCTGCCTCCCCTGAAGATACAATGAAGAGCAGAGAGGCCCCTGGAGATGTGGTGCTTGCACTGTCATGAGAGATGGACACTTAGCAAAGGTGACAGAGACACGTGTCAACCCTGCCTGAGCCACGTGCTGGGAGGAAGGAGCGCGTTTATTGTGAAGGCAGAGAAGCCAGAGCTACAGCTATTACAACAGGTCCCAGTCACTATTATCAATACTATCATAGGTATAAAGAATATTTTAAGAATTCAGTATAAGGAAAAAAGATCTTATAAAATTGTATATACTCATAGATTAAGAGAGACCTCTTGGAAATTAGAAATTTGATCACAGAAATGAATAATTCAGTAGATGAAGTGGAATATTAAAGTCTCACTCCCACCGAGTAATACAAATGGAAAAGAATGACAAGCAGAGGAAGAGCTGCAAGAATATGAGTTTATCAATCAGGAGATTCCAAAGAGTTAACAATACAAGTGTCTAAAAGAGTGGAGAGTGGAAATGATAAAAAAAATTCAAGAAAACTCCTGAGCATTCACAGATAATGTACATGCTGAACGTCCTACCCGGTCCCCCCTACAGAGGATGCGCAGCCCCACACCAGGACCCGCCACCAGGGACTTTCAGAAGAGGCTGGAGAAGGACAGACCTTCAAGAGACAACACAGGCCTGGAGGCCAGAAGACCCCGGAGCCAGGCTGCCCAGGCCTGAGGGGAATCCAGCCCAGACTCCAGGTCAAGTCCAGGTGTGGGGAGGCGCTGGGGGCACAGAAATTCACTTCAGCTGTTTGTGGTCTCAGGTGTGACTTCCCACGTCCCTCCTCTAGTAGGCAAAGGACACTAGTGGGCAAAGGGGTGACAAAGTGATGGACACAGAGAACAGTACACAGAAGAGTCAACCACAGGGGGCAGAGACAGGAGAGAGGCCAATGGGGAGGTGACGGGGTCCTGGCCTTCAGCCCTGCCCAGGTGAGCAGGCCCCAGGCCCCGGGAGGCAGGACTGAGGCTGTGGGACAGGGGCCTGCATGGGGTAAAGCAGGCAGAGTAGCTGGTGTGTGTGATATGTCCGTGGGGGTTCTGACCCCTGCGAGTGTTTGGGGGGGTTAGGAATGAGCACTACTGGAAGTAAGCTGGTGAGGGAACAAGGTAATTTTAACTCCAGGGGAAATAAAAAAAATCAATCCAAGAAGGAAAACTCACTGCTCAGCTGTGACTGGCTCTCACGTGATCATAAGGAAGCAAACCCAGGACCCAGGGGTGTATGTGAACAACTTGACAGAGGGGCCTCAGGGGGCAAATGCCTGTGTTGTGAATTCTGAGGGGCCACCTCCCAGGTGTCCTTACCACTCAGAGCCAGCTGAGGACCTCAGTGTGAAGGAGCAGAACAAAGTGGCCTCCAGGGGCCCAAGGAGCAGCCCTGAGGGGCAAACAACCCGGCGCCACCCTGGGGAGCAGGCTGCAGCTGCTCATCCAAGAGCTGAAGCACAAGGAGGAAACATCACCAGGCCCCTCAGACATGCCCAAGTGCTCTGTGGTGCCCAGCCCTGAGACAGGGGCCTCTCTTCTGAAAGAACACAGGATTCTGGTCAAAAAGGATATTAAATATGTGAGCAGGACACATCTCAGTCAGTGCGGGTGTCGGCAGAGACGGCCCAGGCCAGGTCCAGAGAGCAGCTGCCGCAGCACCCCCAAGAAGCAGACATGTGAGCATGTTGGGAGCTGCCCCTGAGGAGACCCTGAAAACTCACAGGGCCCTGACTGCTGCCAGGATGACAGGCCCGGGACAGCTCGGGGGGGTGGAGGGGGTGCCTCCCTCCTCCAGGCTACTCAGAAAAATGGGGGCACTCAGAGGCTTGGAAGGACAGGCAAGAGGCCTTGACCTGCCCTCAGAATGTGGCCGCATTCACCGCTCAGCCTGTGGTATTTTATGAACATTTTCAAGCACACAGAAAAACGGAAATAATAGTGCGGAGCACACCACCTCGTCCCAGCATTAGCATTTGCCACATTTGCTTTATCACACATCTGCCCGCCGGGAAGACCAGTGATGTGGGATGAAAAAAGATCACTCAGAATCCATGGGCAGACGTCATCAACATGGCGGTGAAGGGACGCTAGTATCAACTCTCCCAAAAGACAAGCCGCCTATAAAGAGACATCAGCCAAACCCAGAGAAGATCCAGAAACGCTACATAAATCTAACACCCTCACGGGTGAGTAGAACTTGGAAAGAAGCTAAAAAGACTGATCAAGGAGAAGAAAGAACCACCAGATCCCCTCTCC